>CAUZXS010002726.1:7500-30000 GCA_963585895.1 Sepioteuthis lessoniana
ACCTAATTTTCTAACACTGTCTGATGATAAGATTGGAAATTCTCAGAGGTCTATGTGAAAAGCTCTGCTTAGGAAAATCTATCTTAGTCATTTAGAAGAAAGTAAAAACATTTTAAGAAAAAAAAAACTTACAGATATTTCTACCTCATTTTGTCTATGAAATATTTTTATAGTCTATAAATAAAATTAAATAGCCCCTCTTTGGGTCGGATTGGTTGATTGATTTTACAGTATGTAATCTTACCCAAGTCAGATGGAGCTGTAGAATACACTGACTGCATCTCTGCAGAGGACTAATACTCCTCCAACAAGTATCCTGGATATGAGACTAAATAATTTGATGGTGAGGCTCCAGTAATACTGGAGCTTTGGAGAATGTGGTGTACCCCTTCATTGCCATCACTCCCAGGTCCACTCTGGCTTGGAGTGGTAGCACCTAATAGGGTCATATCTATGGGTCAAATAGAACTGTTTGACATTTAAACTGAGAGCAAACAAATGACTTATGTTAAATTGAATTGTTAGAAATAGAACTGTTTTTGATCATTTAACTGTGTGTAAACAAATGACTGCTGTTTAATTAAATTGTTAGTGTTAAATAGCAATACTTGAAAACATTTAACTGTGTGCAAACAAATGATTAATAGTAAATAGAATTATACGTATTAGATAGAAATAAGTGAAACCATTTAACTGTGTGTAAAAAAAAAATCAGCTCAGGCTCGTTTAAAATGTTATCTACAAAATGTGTTTAGAAATCATATATTCAATGTATATGTATAAAAAAGATCTGGCATTAAATAACCTACAATGGTTGATATGCCATAAAACCTAACCCAACCAAATCCTATATATTTAATATATATGTATAAAGAGGATTTGGCATTAAATAACCTACAATGGTTGATATACCACCAAACCAAACCAAATCCCATATATTTAATATATATGTATAAATAGGATTTGGCAGTAAATGACCTACAATTGTTGATATACCATGAAACCAAACCCAACCAAATCCTATATATTTAATATATATGTATAAAGGGGATTTGGCATTAAATAACCTACAATGGTGGATATACCAACAAACCAAACCAAATTCTGTATATTTAATTTATATAAAAAGGATTTGGCATTAAATAACCTATAATGGTTGATATGTCATAAAACCAAGCCAAAGCAAATCATATATATATATATTTATGCATGTGTATAAAGAGGATTTGGCATTAAATAACCTACAGTGGTTGATATATCATCAAACCAAACCCATCTTTATTAGTAATAATCATTGGTGAATAAATTATAACTTCAAGTTGTAGTTTTACTCGTTTGGAACATCCTCCTGTGGCATTCAGTCCTTCTTCATTTGAAGCCACACTATCCTTTCCTTTGCAAGGTTCCTTAGTTTCCTCAGCCAGATCTTAGGGCTCCTAGTTCTGTATTTCTTTCCAACTGTAATAACAATCTTTTAAAAGCCAATGTATTAATAAAGTTCACAATCTTTTTAAACAGGTAAATACTTCATACTTAGTTGAACTATCAGTGTTTTAAGAGACAATGTATTGATAAGGTTCACAGTTTTTAACTTTGTTCAAAATCAATTTAAATATTATCTCAACTCTAATTGATCCATAGATTGGACCCTAACAGGTACTACCACTCTGAGTCAGATTGGATCTGGTAATAATGAAAACAAAGTGGGTAACTTCACCCTCTTCAAATCATTCAGCACATCTTCATTTGGTAGATTGCCCAGTCGGCTGGGGTTGTAGAATACATCGACTGCACCTATAAGTCAAATAGAACTAAACTGTGGTTTTGAGTGTTTACTGTTTTTTTTTTCTTTTAAATAGCATAAACTAAACTGAATTGCTCAAAATAGAACTGTTTTGACATTTAAACTATATACTTATGCTAAACTGAATTATCTGAAATAAAACTGTTTTTACATTTAATTCTGTGTATTGCCCAGTCAGCTGGAGCTGTAGAATACACCGACTGCACTTTTGCAGAGGGGTAAAAAAAAAAAAAAAAAAAATAAGTGTCTTGGATATGATACTAAACAATCTAATGGTGAAGTTCTGGTATTGCTGGAGCTTTAGAGAATATAGAGCACCCATTCATTGCCATCACTCCCAGGTTCACTCTGGTCCAGAGTGATAGCACCTGATAGGGTCCTATCTATGAGTCAAATGGAACTAAAATGTGTACTTATACTAAATTGAATTACTTGAAACAGAACTGTTTTGGTATTTAAACTGTGTACTAAACTGAATTGTTTGAAATGGAACTATTTTTGACATTGAAACTGTACTTATGCTAAACTGAATTGTTTGAGATAGAACTGTTTTGACATTTAACTGTTTGTAAACAAAATCTATACTTATACTAAATTGAATAGCTTGAAATAGAAATGTTTTTGACAAACTGTGTACTCATGCTAAACTGAATTGTTTGAAACAGAACTGATTATTTGTATGAAAATGGATTTGCCATTAAATAACCTACAAAGGTTGATATGCTATAAAACCCAAACAACCAACCAACTTTTGTTGGAGAATGGGTCTTAGGAGATGCAGTTGGGATATTCTAAACCCTACTAATGTTTTATAGCCATGATGAAGGAATGACACTTTCTTTTTATGAAAATACATAACTTATCCTTATTTCTCTTAAAAGAGGTCAAACTTCTGTTGGTGTGAGAGACAGACGGAATAAAGTAGACAAACAGAGATGAAAGGAGACGAAGACAGACTGCCATATTGACCCATAACTTCTTAGCCACTCTGTGGGACACTGCCCTGGTGGGGCGCCCAGCCACTCACTAGCACTCTCTGTGACTCACTGAATGTCTTCTGGCTTGTAAGCTGAGACAGACTCAAGACTGACTTTATCTCCTGTTGACATCTGCCTACATTGTTTTTCAATGCTCCCCTCCATTTTTGTTTAACCACATGACTGCTTTTGGTTATTTACACAGGTGCATCCTGTGCAGAGAAATCTCTGATTGATAACTCGGTCCAGGGTCAGTAGGCAACACTAACAGACTTATTGAAAGATAGAGATTAAGTTCCTTTTCTTATGTGACTTTATCTATCATTGACAGCAATAATATAATGAGTATAGGTCAGTATTCAAATCAAAGTATCTTTAGTGTGACACTAAATTGAATCTGGTAGTGAGGCTCCCGGTCTTGTGCTCTGAGGAGTTGAAAATTGATTCTGCTATGGGTTGAAAATTCTATCCAGAACAGAATCATTCCCTCATGAAATGAGTATGAAAATCTCTGTGTCACAATTACAGATTCCTCAGTCTTAAGAAAACATTTCAATAGCAAATGCACTGTGTGCACCAGTTCAAGCTATGGTTGTAACTGATCATATCTAAAAAACAAAAAAAAAGTGGTTAGACATTAGGTAGATGGAGCTACCATTGCCACTTAGCTAAGTTCACTTGAATCACACAAATGACAAATGCATGAATCGAGTATCAGTTTTTGAGTAGCATAAGAGGTTCAAGGAAGGCAGGGAGTCTGTGAGGGATGATGAGAGGTGTGGGAGGAGTAAGGAAGTCAATACACCAGAGTTGATTGGTCAAAGGGTTAGGGTCACTATGTTGAGGTTTTAAGGGAGTTCAGGAAGAGATTCCGTCGGAAGAGGCCAGCATTCTTCAAATCGGGTCAGTGGCATTTCCACCAGGACAGTGCACCAGTCCACAACTCCATCCTTGTCACAGACTATTTGAGCAAGATGGGCATCAAGACAGTTCCACACCCTTCCTATAGTCCACACATTGGTCCCTGTGACTTTTGGTTATTCCCTAAGCTCAGAGGCTGTCGTTATGAGACAATTGAGGAGATGAAAGAGGCTGTGATGAAGGTCATTGACACGCTTACCCAAGAGGACTTTCATGGAGCCTTCCAGAAGTTGTTGAAATGGTACAAGTGCATTGCAGCCAGAGGAGATTACTTTGAAGGGGACTAGAGTTTCATGTGTGTACTATCAATAAAAGGTGCCCGTGGTGTAATGGTTATCGTCCTAGGAAATGAACATGGTGACACGAGTTCAAATCCTGGACTCATGCTGTGAATTCTGAGAATATTTCTTGTCTGGAAGAATAAACAACAATTTTCCTTCTGTACACACATCTTGCTTTATCGTATTTTCAACTACGACGTCTTCTTACAATTTACTTGATGTACATTCAGAGAGAAGTTCTCAGAACACGAGTGGAAAAATATGCACACAGCTATCTTCACACATGCGCACAGTTTGGTGTCTGAAAAATAACTTACTAGATTTTCATTTATTTTTCTAAACTCAAGAACTGTTTTAATCACATGGCTGAAACTGACTAATCAGAGTTGTTGTCCCAGATTTACCTCAGGTTCAATAGCTTTCAATTATACTTAGTAACCCATGGTGTTTCTCGAAGCATTTAATTGTTAGACTTACATAAATACCTATACTATATATCATTAATAGATCTTGCTAATCTAGTATGTAACCTGAGTTTTCATTGTCATTTTTGATGGTATAGCTACATTAATATTTGTTGGAAATATTATTTGATAGTATAGGTACACTACTATTTTCTTGAAAAATACTATTTGAAATGGTATTTGATGGTGTAGGTGCACTATTATTTGCAAGAAAAATACCATGTAAGATGGTATTTGATGGTAAAGGAACACTATTATTTGTTAGAACAGTACTATTTGAGATGGTATTTGATGGTATAGGAACACTATTATTTGTTTGAAAAATTCTATTTGAAATGATATTTGATGGTATAGGTATACTATTATTTGCTTAAAAAAATACTATTTGAGATGGTATTTGATGGTATAAAACACTGAACATTTGTTTGAAAAATGCTATTTGAAATGGTATTCAATGGTATAGGTAGACTTCTATTTTCTAGAAAATACTTTTTGAAATGGTATTTGATAGTATAGAAACATTATTTGTTAGTAAAATACTATTTGAAATGGTATTTGATGGTATAGGTATACTATTATTTATTCGAGTAATTCCATTCGAAAAGATATCCTAAAATTATATTTCTGAATAAAATTGATAGCATATATCAATAATGGTAGTCTTTTATGATTATAATTGATTTAACAAAGTTTATTCCTAGACAATTTTAGATCTAGATCACAAACAGAAGTACAATGTAATTATGAGATGGCCATTCAGAAAATTAAGTCTACTAGGTCTGACACTAAACTGTATCTGGTGGTTGGGTTCCTGTTCTGGATCTATGGGAAGTGTAGAGTCACCCCTTAATTGTCATTACTTGCAGTTCCATACTGACCCGGAGTAGTAATAATTGTGAGGGTCCCATCTAAACTGCATCTAGTGGCGAGGCTCCACTTTTGAAGACCTGTGGAGTGTTGAGTTACCCTTTTGTTACCATTACACCCAGTTCCACCTAGAATAGGACTGTTTGTACATGTCAGTGTCCTATCTATGGATCAAATAGATCCGTTTGAGCTAATCTTTAAATTGATTCCAACTAGACTCATAAATTGGCTCTTAAAATCTTGATATTAGAATTAAGTATGAAGTATTTATATGTTTAAATACATTTTGGCATCTTATTAGCCTACTGGGTAGAGTGTTTGCCAATGGCCCGGGAGACCTGGGTTCAATCCCAGGTCGAGTCATACTGAAGACTCAAAAAATGGTACTTGATATCTCCTTGCTTAACACTCAGCATTATAAGGTATGTATCAAAGGTAAAGGGGAGCAATCCAGGGAAAAGAGTAGCACCCTTACTTACACATTAGTGTAGTAGCTATTGAAAAGGGAGCCTTCAGGTTGCCTTCGACTAAGTTTGCCAACTTTACTTTTTACTTATATATGTCATATACGTTACTTCCCTTAATTTGGAGCTCATGTAATTCTTAACTCACTTAGAACTCTTTTCTATATATTTGTTACCTCTTTTGGCCTTGTTTTCTTTTCTTATTTTGCCCAATCGGCTAGGGCTATAAAAAATGCAGAGAAGTCAGACCCCTCCTAAAGAGTGTCCTGGTATTAACACTAAACTGCATCTAATGATGAGGCTTCAGTCCTGGTGCTTTGAGAAATGTGGAGTACCTTTTCATTGCCATTACTCCTAGGTTGACTCTGGCCTGGAGTAGCAGTACCTGTTAGGGCCCTCTCCATGGGCCAAATACAACTGTTTAACAATACAACTATCTGCAAACAAATAGCTGATGTTAAATTGAGTTGCTAGTGTTTCATTGCAACTCTTGAAGCCATTTAACTTTGTGTAAACAAAATAACTACTGTTTGTTTAAAGACGTTACCACCAAACTATTTGTTTACAAATCATATTTAATAACTCTATGCATAAACAGAATTTGGCATTAGATAATGCACAAAGGTTGATATGCCATAAAACCCTACCAACCAATCTTATTTAGTATTATCCTCATTGTGAGTCACTTTATTAAATGTTTCATTAAGGTTTATTCTTGTCCTGTTGTTTATCATAATATAATTAGAGACTGGAATTGTTAAACTTTTAGCATAAAATGATCCAACAATTGTTGGCATGTCATAAAAGCAACCATTTTCTATATAAGTATTAGATTGTTCAGAAAATAATGTTAGGTTTTAGAATCAACTTTTGTTCCTGAAATGATATATTGTAACAGTGTTTTAATCAGTCAAAATATGATCCCTGAACTTCGATGCATTTCTGCCGTCAATTAACCATGGTTATTTATGCAGGTTTAATAAAAATCTATGTTTTGATCCCCAGATATCTTTAAATGCAGTTTCTATTTCTCCTTTAAAATGGAATATTTTTTGGTGTAAGAAAAGTGTCCATGTTTAAAAAAATGGTTATCAGAATCATATCAGAAGAATATGGTGGATGGAACAAAGTCTCGTATGTTGAAGTCTGAGTTATCTAACTTGATAGTTGTAAATACATAGTTATATCACTTATCTTGTTGTAGTCTTTTTATGTGGCATTAAATATGGTGGATGGACAACCCATGCGTTGATATGAAGTTGTAAAGAAAATATCATATCCCAAGTTAAAGAGCTTAGGCAGTGTTACCCTGGTAACATGTAGCTGAACATTGCCATAAAGTAAAATTTGTTTAACTGAACATACATTTCTACCCTTTTGATCCTCAGGATTAATATTCTCTTGAAGAACTACTGAAACCAGTGCTATGTACTGTTTGATGAAAAGTTGACCCTTCATTCCATTCTCTGTTGAAATTGGCAGCTGTAATAGAGGCATTATGACTAGGACTGAACTTGTGCAAAAAAATAAAATAAAATAAATACATTTCTTTTATTATGTTCAAAATCAAATTCTGAAAAAAAGTGCTAAAAATTAACAAAGATGACACTTTAATTATTGGGAATGTCAGTTTTTGTTACATTATTTTTAAACAATCGGAAATCTTTTTGGTACCTAGTGGGTAGAGTGTTCACCAATGATCCGGAAGATTGGGGTTCAATCCGAGATTGAGTCATACCAAAGACTTAAAAAGTGGTACTTGATGCTACCTTGCTTAACACTCAGCATTATAAGGTATGTATCAAGGGTAAAGTGAAGCAATCCAGGGTATGGAGTAAAGCCCTCCCCTATACTTCGGTGTAGTAGCTATTGAAAAAGGATCCTTCAGGTCACCCTCGACTAAGGTTATCAACTTCACTTTTGTTCACAAAATTATTTAGTTTTGATACATTAACAAATTGAGTCAAATTGAGTCTTTTCATGTTTGAAAAGACCTTTTACAATTTCTGATTTTGTTATGTTTCTGCCTGCTGAATAAAATAGTAATTCACAAGAAGCTTGAATAATCCAATTATTCCAAATATCTTTTAAAAAGATGGCCATAATTATAAAGTAAATACAACCCATTTATAGCTTGCCAAAAATAGTTTGGTTGAGTTGTACAGCATATCAAACATTGTTGATCATATTTACCAACCCCTCCGCTCAGGCAGGATATGACACAAGGTCAATTTTTAAGCAGTGTTTAACAGTTTTGAATTCAGAGTTTTCCTTCTAGACTAGTTGCCTCACCAAGGCTGAAGAACCTAGTTTGCCCTACTATTTTACCCATAGCTGGAGGGAGAATAATTGGATTCATACCTTTCCCAAGGGTATTAGTGCTATGTGAAATGCAATCAGTCTCGTCCTGGATTTGAACTTGTGTCACTGTGTCCATTTCCTACGATGATAACCATTACACCATATTGTAGATTATTTAATGCCAAATCCTAAAAACATATTTTGTAGATAACATTCTTAAATGAGCCTGAGTTCTTTTTTGTACACCGTTAAGTATTGCTATATAACAGTCACAGATTTTGAAAAAAGATTGATTGGTCCTGTTGTTATTACATAAAATTACAATTAGTTGATCATTTAATTGTTTGATTAGATCAACAATATATAGGGGTATCCTCGTGGTGTAATGGTTAAAGCGATGGACTGTGGAATTGTAGTAAGTGAGTTCGTACTCCAGTCACGCTATTATGTTCACTTTTGGGCAAATACTCTTGGGAAAGGTATGAACCCCCTTATCCCCTTGAATAGTACCACTACTGTTCTTCTAGAAGAATGGTTTGGGCATTAAATAACCTACAAGGGTTGATATGCCATTAAACAAAGAAACCAAACCAATCAAGAATATATGAAACTTTTTCATATTAAAAAATTGCCTCTAATTTTGGAATTGGGATCATTTTAAATAAAAATTTTTGTCCACCATCTAAACATTTAACCATGATGTTCAATATCGTTTTTGCTATTCCCCCAGAGTTTTTAGAAAAATCAATTAAATTTCCTCCTTGATACTGTAGAATGGCTTTTACATGCTTTTCATCAAATAAAGAATACAGTTTTTCTGAATTTAGACAGTTTATTCTAAACTTGAATAGTATTTTCCAAACAACCTAACAGATAAGTGACCAAACGACTGATAACTTTATTAGATAAACCATTAGTATCCAACCCTTGGTAATATATTTGTCTACTTTCTTGGATAGAACTGGATTTTGGCTTAGACCTCTGTTTGTTACTCTGATACTGGGCCAGGTCCCACTTAGCATTTCATACACCATGTTAGTGGTTCTTCTGCTTGAATAATAAAAGAAATATTTCTACTGCTTGATCTCTTTGCCCTAATCATGAAATTCTGACAAGTCTCTCTTTCCTGTTTTATAAAAACTATACCAGTTGGTTGTGATCCAATATCTCTTTCATGGTTTGTATCCGACATATCTAGTCTCTCTTGAGGCCAAGTTGAAATTTCCTTTTTACTTATTCTTCATTCCTATGTCTATATGCATATTCCTACAATTACTCATATATTCTCATTCTCTGATAACACCATTATTACTGCTATGACGAGGTCTTATAAATTTTACTGTTCCAAATAAGTTTGTATTGATCTGAAAATTCCTTGCTTTTACTTGAGTCTTTTTTTGGCATACAATAACCAGAAAGAGCATGCTACATAGAGTATAAAGTCACTTATCATGGGGAACATATCTATAGCCAAGCAGAAGTAGCAGTAGGGTCAGGTCAGATGGAAAAAGTACCCTCCTTACAAATCAAAACTGCTCATTACAGATTTTTATCATCGTCATGTCGCGCTATCAGCACGGATATTCCTGTCCCTCTCTCGTCACACCTCCCTATTGTCCATTGCTTTTGGCAAATCCTCAGGGCTACATCCCATATTGGCACAGAGCTGCTGCATGTGGGTTCAAGCTGGACATCCTGCCTTTGCTCATCCATGTAAAGGGGTCCACAGGAGTATATGAGCTCATCCCTACTTGTCCATCAGTGTCCCATGTGTCTGGTTCATACTAAACACATATGATTTATATGTGGGTTGGTTATGAGTAGAGTCTTTGCTAATGGTCCGGGAGACTGGGGTTCAATCCCTATTCAAGTCATACCAAAAACTCAAAAAATGGTACTTGATGCCAACTTGCTCAGCATTTTAAGGTAAGGATCAAGGATAAAGTATAGCAATCCAGGGAATGGAGTAGCACCCTCCCCTACACCTCGATGTAGTAGCTATTGAAAAGGGAGCCTTTGGGTCACCCTTGACCCAAAGGTCACCCTTGACTATAGTCACAAACTTTTACTTTTTACTTGTCGTTTATGTGATGTACTATACTTATTTTAGCCCTGTTGGCAGGGCTTAAAATACACCAATTGGATCCTCTGCAGAGGGGTAACACTCCTTCCAGTGGGTGTTCAGGATATGACATGAAACTGCATCTAGTGGTGTAACTCCAGTTCTGGCATTCTGGTGTGTGTAGAATCACCTCTTCATTACCAGAAGTCCTTGGGATGTAGTGGTTAACGTGCTGGACTATGACATTTAGTAAGTGAGTTGTGCTATTACATTCACTTTCAAACTTTTACCTATAGCAAAGGTATATAACCCCTTTTCCCCGCCCCAACTATGGGTTAAATGCGGTTTTTCTGCAAGAATGGTTTTGACATTAAATAACACACAAAGGTTGATATGCTATTCATATTTACCAACCCCTCCACTCGGGCAGGATATGACACAAGGTCAATTTCTAAGCGAAGTTTAACAGGTTTGAATTCAGAGTTTTCCTTATCCTAGACTAGTTGCCTCACCAAGGCTGAAGAACCTAGTCTACCCTACTATTTACCCATAGCTGGAGGGAGAATAATTGGATTCATACCTTTCCCAAGGGTATTAGTGCTATGTGAAATGCAATTAGCCTGGTCCAGGATTTGAACTCGTGTCACCGTGTCCATTTCCTATGTCGATAACCATTACACCACGGACACCTCCCGTTGACATGCTATTAAACAAAGAAACTTGGCCCAGTCAGTTGGGGCTGCAGAATACACTGACTGCATCTCTGCAGTGGGGTAAGACTCCCTCAATGAGTGTCCTGGATATGATACTAAATAATCTGGTGGTGAGGCCCCAGTAATACTGGAGTTTTGGGGAATGTGGAGTACCCCTTTGTTACCATTGCTCCCTGGTCCACTCTGGTAGCACTTGATAGGGTCCTATCTATGGGTTAAATAGAACTAAACAGTGTACTTATGCTAAACTGAATTGTTTGAAATAGAACTGTTTTTTACATCTAAACTTTGTACTAATGCAAAAATAAATTCTATATGGTTTGCACTTGCTTAAAATAGAACTGTTTATATGTATAAAAGTGGATTTGGCATTAAATAACCTAAAATGTTTGATATGCCATAAAACTAAACCAAACCAAAGAAACTGAAATGAAGCCTCTTTATTACTATTTGCTGAGTTAAATCATATACTCTCACATACATCCAAAATAGTTCATTTGAAAAAATGAAAATAGTAACAAAATGCACTTTGGGGTCTTAAGCAACTGCTTATATTGAGTATACCTTGGATCAGCTCTTGCAGTATCAACTAACCATTGGACAACTAAACAACTTCCAGTGGTTCTGGTGCTCTGAAGAGTATGGGTTATCATTGCTCTCAGTTTAACTCTGCTTTGACCAGAAGTGGTTGTACCTGTTAGGTTTTCATCTATGGATCAAACAGATCTTTTCAGGAATTATTAACCCGAGATAAGATTATTACTAATATAATTACTGTCTTAGATGATAGAGAAATTTTCATGCAAATAATCCTATCCCTCTCGTTGGTAGGACTCAGAATAGGACTCAAAAGGGTAAGACTCATTCTACCCCAAAATAGATAAATTGGTATAATTGTTTTGTTTTTAATACACAAAAATTTAAATCTCTTCTGATGACTGAGTCAATTTGCTGTTAGTTGTTGTTGTATAATAACATGCTGCAGTTCTTTGTGTTTTTTCAAATATGTACACTTATCATTATCTCATATCAACTAGCTTTAGTAAATACAAGTTGTGATCAGAAAGTATCGAAGCTTTGTTTTTGTTTTACATTTTAAACAAAGACGTGCACGTATGACCAACTTATATGATTGCCCAGAGTGTCCTAGATATGACACTAAACAATCCAATGATGAGTTTCCAGTGATGGTAGAGCTTTGGGGAATGCGGATCACCCCTTCATTGCTATTGCTCCCATGTCCACTCTGGCCTAGAATGGTAGCCCCTGATAGGCCCTATCTATGGGATAGATAAAACTAACTGCATACTTATGCTAAACTGTTTGAATTCAGTGAATAGCTTAAATAGAAATGTTTTTGACAATTAAATTGTTCTTACATTTAAACAGTGTGCTTATGCTAAACTGAATTGTTTGAAATGGAACTGTTTTTGACATTGAAACTGTACTTACACTATAAACTGAATTGTTTAATATAGAACTGTTTTGAAATTTAACTGTGTGTAAACAAAATCTGTACTTATACAAAACTGAATTAGCTCTGTTTTGACAATTAATCTGTGTACTCATGCTAAACTGAATTGTTTGAAATAGAGCTATTTGTATAAAAATAGATTTAGTGTTAAATAACCTACAAAGGTTGATATGCCATAAAACCCACCCAACCAACACGAGGTTCATTCAATAAATAAGGTGAATTTTGCCTAAGGAGTTGGCATTAAGAAGTATTGTTTAGGGGGTGCCCATGGTGTAATGGTTATCGTCGTAGGAAATGGACACAGTGACACAAGTTCAAATCCTGGACGAGACTAATTGCATTTCACATAGCACTAATACCCTTGGGAAAAGTATGAATCCAATTATTCTCCCTCTAGCTACGGGTAAATAGTAGGGCAGACTAGGTTCTTCAGTCTTGGTGAGGCAACTAGTCTAGGAGAAGTAAAACTCTGAATTCAAACCTGTTAAACTTCATATTCTGCCCGAGCAGAAGGGTTGGTAAATAGGATTTAAGAAGTATTGTTTACAGTGGCATTTTATTCAATCAATAGTGATAGGTTCTTTCTTGTTCCAGATGACTATCAGTATGACATTATTTACTGACTGCTGCTCCTGAAACTGTAGACAGGACTTGACCCAAGATCAATGACATGGAGGTCGGCTTAAAGTGGGGATTAGAGGAGGGGAAGTTTGGGCATGAGTTGAGGTTTGAACCCTGTTGGTCTATGCTGCTCATTTAGTGCAACCTTAAAAGTGGGGTAGTCCTCGTAGTGTAATGGTTAAGGTGCTGGACTGCAGAATTGCAGTACGCAAGTTTGAACTCCAGTCGCACTATTATGTTCACTTTGGGATAAATACCCTTGGGAAAGGTATGAACCCACCATATCCTCCTAGCTATTGGTTAAATTGTACCACTACTGTTATTCTAGAAGGATGGTTTTGGCATTAAATAATCTACAAAGGTTGGAATGCCATTAAATAAAGAAACCAAACTAAACCAACCTTTAAAAAATTTGACGACAGACCTCTGTTCCATTTGCCACCATTTTGAATAGCCTCAAAACACATACTTTTGTGAGATTATAATAATTTTTAGCTATGGACCAATTCCGAATGAAAAAATTTATTTTGGCTTCTTGAAACAAATCCCTTTATCGAATGACCTTCGTATCAACATAGTTCAATGTCTCAACATCTAGACTACAATTGAGATGTCTAGACTTCATGTAGACAAATCAGTGCCACTTCTCAATACTTTCTAATCAGCAGTTTTTGGTAAAACACAGGATTGTGCAAGTGCGACAACCTCTATTTTCTCTCATTTCCTAAACTGAAAAATTGATCTCTAGCATAAGATTTGCAGGTTCAAGGACATTAAATGAAATCTAATGGTGCAGCTTTATATCATATCAAAGTATGAGTTTTAGAGGTGCTTCAACCAATGTGGAAACTCCCTGGAAGAAGGGTATTAAATTCTAAGGGGAATATCTTGAAGAAGATTAATATTTCATCACTTGTTTATATTTGTCTTGCTAAATACAGCTTCAATTCCGATACTTTTTGTACACATCTGGTGTAAAGAAAAAGAAATATGTCCGCTTACAATAATACTAAAACAGAAATTTTATACAACAGACACATTTTTCAAAATAATAGAATGTAGTTTGTTTCATTGTTTATACTGCATTATAAAATTAAATTAGACATCAAATGTTTTTATTGCTTTTGGAATTCACATTTTTAAAAACATGCTAAAAACTGTTTCTTAAAAGTTTTATTGTATTTTCATTCGAATAAAATCCAATTACCATATTTTAGATGCTATGATATTTCTCAGTCATATTAATTCAATTAGTATGAGATTTTTCAAGCATTATCTAAACATTCTATGAACTCGTTAAGTTGATTTTAATAATTGTCCATGATGATACTGATGCCTCTGTTGAGGAAGATGAAGGAATCTAATATATATTTTATAGTTATCTTCATTATACTAAGAATTTTGGGAATTAAAAAATGATTTTCAGCACAAATATGGACTCCACTACAAAATAAATCATTCAGCTGCAAATTACTTTTGCCTCTGAGAGCATTTTAAATGTGTAAGTAAAGTAAAGTTGGCAACCTTAGTGGAGGGCAACCTGAAGGCTCCCTTTTCCTTAGCTACTACACTGAGGTGTAGGAGAGGGTGCTACTCCTTACCCTGGATTGCTCCACTTTACCCTTGATCCCTACTTTATTATACTTAGTGTTAAGCAAGGAGGTATGAAATACCATTTTTTAAGTCTTTGGTATGACTCGACCTGGGATTAAACCCAGGTCTCCCAAACCATTGGTGAACACTCTACTCATAAACCCAATGGCCCGGTTTTTGTACTGTTCTAATAAAAACCATATTGTTCTGTTTTTGCTGAGTTAGGGTTACATACATACATACATACATACACACACACACACACACACACATATATATATATATTTCCTTGAACTGAACCCTTTATTTGATCCTTGGGGGTAGAATGTTCCAGTTCTGGCCAGGTACAATTGTTAAGTTATAAGTATTCCTTGTTATTCCTACTTGTTTTGGGGATTGAACCAGCAACCTCCAGATGATTTCACTGAAAAGCTCTTTCCAAACCAACACCTTATGCACTGTACCATGTGTTCTTGCTGGAATATGGTTGACAGAATTGGAACAGTCTACTCTTGCGGATCAAGTAAAGGGTTCATTTTGAGTTTCTGTGTAGGCTCTCGAGTCGAGATGAAACACCTGAAGAAGGCTGAAGGACCTATCGGCTGAAATGTGAATATAACTGTGGAAATGAAGTCAATAGTCCAAATATTCTATGTAATAAAAATTATCAAGCTTCATCTTAGAAATTTAGACAAATAATAGGCTTTATAGATCTCACTTTCAGTTCTTTTGTTCAATAGCATATTAACCATCATAGGATATTTAATGCCAAAACCATCCTTGTAGAAGAAAATTAGTTGTACTGTTTAACTCATAGCTGGGGCGTGGTAAGTGGGTTCATACCTTTCCGAGGGCCTTTGTTGATCTCAAAGACCTGTTTGATTCATTAGACCATGCAACTTAGTGGAAAATTCTGAAAACCCTTCAGACCTCACCGAAGATAATCTTTCTTCAAAGAACTCTACAGTAATATGAAAAGCTGTGTTTGCATAGATAGCAGATCTAGAATGGCTTTAGATTAAGACTGGAGTCTGACAAGGATGTGTAGTAGTACCCAACGTCTTCTGCTGTGTGATTGACCACCAGATGACTTGGGACTGCTAGTATGTTCCCCTGTGTATCTTTGGGCAGTTATAACCTAATTGATATCGAGTATCTCTACGACCTCTCTTAGTTCTCCAACTCTTATAAAGGTAAATGAGTTATTACAGATTAGATTACTATGATTATAGAATAAGTGAAAATGATTAACGACTGCAGCAATGTTATTAATGTATTTTAAAAACTAAATTTATAGTTTTTATTCTGTGAAATAAAATGAAACAAAAGCGCAAAAAAGGGGATTTTTTTTTTTTTTTCAGAAATAAATCAATCAACTCTGCTTCTTTTTTTTCTTTGCTCATGTTTCATAAAATTCTTTTCATACAAGTAAAATGAATGACAAGTGACAAGCTTTTTTTTTTCTCTTTTAGTTTTGTTTTTAAAGTTCAACCAGTGTCAGTCAACTTAGCTCTCGAAGTTGATAACCAATTGAAACCATTCCAGATAGAGAAGAATTCAATTTATCTTCCTAAATGAAACCTCTTAACATTCGTATTTGCTTATATCAGACAAGTTACTATTGACTATAGATGGCATTTTTCTGTATTTTACATTTTGGAGATGTTAGCATGTCTGCGCATTGCAACAAAATGCTGACGTGTCATTCTTTCTTAAATTTGACATATTGACTTACAAATAATTTATACACTATTATTAAAAAGAAAGTGTTACTTGTAAACATATAATTGTCATTTGTTTGCATACAGCTACATAGTTTCAAGTAATAAATAATGATAATAATGATAATAATAATTAATGCTTAGTAAGCAAATTACAGCTTCAAGTAATTACTGCCATATTGGGTGGGGATGTAGAATATGCCAGGTACACTTCTGCTGAGGGGTAAGACCACTTCCTCCTACTAACGAGGTCACTTGTTGGCCCTGGGTGGTGACCCATAATGCTTGATGATGGGGTCCTGGTAAGTAGCTGAGCAGTCAGTGGCTAAGCAGCTGTGACTCAGAGAGGCCTGATCCGATCAATAGGCTGGTCACGTCAAGCCCTACCTCTTATATGATTGTCCTGACTGTATTCTTGAAATTGCTCTTTGGACAAACAAGTACCCAACTGTATTTTATCTGAAGGTCAATTGTGCTAAGATAGAAATACTCAAAACTGTTTAACTATGTGCAAACAAATATTTGATATCAAATAGAATTATTAATGTTAACAATACTTGAAACTATTTAACTGTGTGCAAACAAATGTGCTCTATCTTAAAAATAAAGTTACTTACCAACTATTTGCTTTCAAATCATATATATATATATATATAGAGAGAGAGAGAGAGAGAGAAATAAAAACAGGAATTGGCATTAAATAACCCACAAGGGTTGATATGCCATTAAACTGAATTTACCAATAACCAGTCAAGTAACTATTCTTAATGCAAATAACTTCTACACTGTTATCTAGGATCAAGTATTCTTATCTAATACAAGTAATTTATAAACAATTTGGTATCAAGTATTCTTATCTAATACTTATAATTTTACACAGTTATATGGTTTGACATTACTATTCCTGCTTAATAATAATTATTTATTTGCACAGTTATATGGTTTCAAGTAACTAATAATAAAAGGCTGTAGTCAACAATTATAGCTTCAAGTAACCATACTGAATACAAATAATTTGCACACATCTATATGATATCACGTAATCCTAATAGAAATAAGTTTTAAAAAAATCTGACCTATAGATAGGAATCTATTGGATACTATAACTCTGGATCAGAGTGGATCTGGGAATAACGTCAATGAAAGAGTACCCCACACTTCCTCAAGCTCCAGAATTGGAGCCTCACCATCAAATTCAGTTTATTGTAATACTCAAGAAACCTCTTTGAGAAGCAGTCTTACCTCCCAGCAGAGAATGCAGTCGGTGTATTGTAACCTCTGCCAGTATGGTCGTGTGTGTTATATATGATGAGTATCCATGTATGTATTGATAAATGTGTCTACCTATATGTCTGTGTGTTTTCTAGTACTTGTATAGCCAGTTTGATATGCTGCGGTTAATTCTGTTACAAAATGATGATATCTAGTCTCCCAAGTCATATTTTCATCCATTATCCTCGTGATCTGTCAACATGCTTTATTCATTTTTCAAGCTTTTATGCACTTGTCCAATTTTGATCATGGACGTCTGTTAGATTGCTCATCTTTTTGTCTTGCATTAAAACAAAAAACAAAAAAGGGGGGAATTTTTTTCAGAAATAAATCGATCAACTCTGCTTTCTTTGGTGCTCATGTTTCATAAAATTCCTTTCATACAAGTGAAACGAATGACAAGTGACAAGCTTTTTTAGTTTTAGTTTTGTTTTTAAAGTTCAACCAGCATCAGTCAACTAAGCTCTCAAAGTTGATAACCAATTGAAACCATTCCAGATAGAGAAGAATTCAATTTATCTTCCTAAATGAAACCTCTTAACATTCGTATTTATTTGTATCAGGCAAGTTACTATTGTCTATTGATGGCATTCTTCTGTATTTTACATTTTGGAGATGTTAGCATGTCTGCGCATTGCAACAAAATGCTGACATGTCATTCTTTCTTAAATTTGACATATCGACTCGTTAGAATTTGAAGCATTTTATAATTCATCATAACCTCACCCAGTCGGCTGGGGCTGTAGAATACACCAACTGCTTCTCTACAAAGGAATAAGAGCCCACCGAGTGTCCTCGATATGAAACTAAACAATTTGATGGTGAGGTTCCAGTAATGCTGGAGCTTTGGGGAATGCAGAGTATCCTTTCATTGCCATTGCTCCCAGGTCCACTCCGGCCTAGAGTGGTAGCACCTGATAAGGGTCCTATCTATTGGTTAAATAGAACTAAACTGTGTTTTCTTGACTTAACTGTTTTTTGCATTTAAACTGTGTATTCATGCTAACTTATTTAAAATAGAACTGTTTTGATATTTAAACTGAAACAGAATAGCTTAAAATACAAATGTTTTTGACAATTAAACTGTACTTAGGCCAAACTGAATTGTTTGAAATGGAACTGTTTTTGACATTGAAACTGTATTTACACTAAAATGAATTATTTAATATAGAACTGTTCTGACATTTAACTCTGTGTAAACAAAACCTGTGCTTATACTAAACTGAACTGGCTGAATTAGAACTGCTTGAATAAATTGAATAGCCTGAAATAGAAATGTTTTTGACAATTAAGCTGTGAACTCAAGGTAAACTGAATTCTTTGAGATAGAACTGATTATTTGTTTAAAAAAATGGATTTGGCATTAAACAACCTACAAAGGTTGATATGCCATAAAACCCAACCAACCATTATCATAACCATTGTGTCCTTGGATTTTTTTCTCTCATAAGTTTTAAGTTTTTATTGTTTTGTGATCACATTTACTCAATCCCATTTTTCTATTTTCTTCTTTGGACTCTGAACTAATATTGTTAGTTATAGATTTAAGTACCTGGCTTTGAATCCTGGACTGTTCTTTGTCTAGATCCACCAAGGCTAGTGTCTTTGTTCTTATATATATATATATATATATATATATATATATATATATATATATATATATATATGTGTGTGTGTGTGTGTATTTGTGTATACTATTACTGTGTTCGTTATATATAAGTTAGTAAGTTGGCCGACCATAGTCGAGGATGACCAGAAGGCTCTCTTTTCAAGAGCTACTCCTTTTCCTGGATTACTCCACTTAGCCTTGATCTGTACCTTATAATACTGAGTGTTAAGCAAGGAGTCATCAATTAACATTTTTTGAGTCTTTAGTAGGATTGAATCCCTGTTTCCTAAACCATTGGCGAATACTCTAACCATTATACCAGTGGTCTGGTCATATAGATATATATACACACACACATCAAAATTACCAAAGGATTTTAAAATATAATTTTCGTGTTTTTATTATTGAAAAAGTTTTATACAGAATGAAAATTTAAACATTTGAAATACAAGTTGGTTGACTGTAGTCAAGGGTGACTCGAAGGCTCCCTTTTCAATAGCTACTACACTGAGATGTAAGGGAGGGTCTACTCCTTTCCCTGGATTGCTCTACTTACCCTTGATACATACCTTTATAATGCTGAGGGTTAAGCAAGGAGGCATCAAGTGCCATTTTTTGATTCTTTGGTAGGACTCAACCTGGGATTAAACCCTGGTTTCCTGAACCACTGGTGAACACTGTAACCATTATCCTAATGGGCCGGTTTGAAATACATTGCCATAAATGTCCTCCATCTTCGACTTCACACAAATGTTCGCTTTTGTGATAACATTCCTTATAACAGTGTTTAATAACTGGCTGTAGCTCTTAAATTTCTGCACATGTTATCTTTGAGTTGCTGAATTGTTTGGAGGCCTGTTGATATATACACCCCACCTTAAGGTATTCCTTAAGGAAATAATCTGGAGCCATCAGATTAGGAGAATGTAGTGGCAAAAAAAAAATTGTAAAGTTATTGGTTGACCAAAAGTTTCCCTCCATCGTTGCCTTGACCAATGCGAGCATTGGTCCCATCTAGCTGAAACCATATCTCAGGTTTGTTCTTCACTGCTGTAAGCAAAATAGTCTTGACCATGAACTGATATCACTCATTAGTGGTTGTCTTAGCATTGCCATTTTCATTTTCAAAAAAATAAGGACCACAATCCTTTCTGATATTAGACCAGACTGTGCATTTGAGGGGATGCAACTTGCATTGATGCACGTGGTGTTATGGTTATCGTCGTAGGAAATGGACATGGCGACACAAGTTCAAATCTTGGATGCGGCTGATTGCATTTCACATACTACTAATACCCTTGGGAAAGGTATGAATCCAATTATTCTCCCTCCAGCTATGGGTAAATAGTTGGGCAGACTGATTTCTTCAGCCTTGGTTAGGCAACTTATCTAAGATAAAGAAAACTCTGAATTCAAACCTGTTCAACTCGGCTTAAAAATTGACCTTGTGTCATATCCTGCCTGAGTGGAGGGGTTGGTAAATATGGATGAATATTCCTAGGATTCTCTAATCTCTAGAACCAACAGTTATACTTATTAACAAAAATGTCAAAATGGAAATGAGTATTATCACTCATGATCAGCTTATAAACAAATTTGTTATCTTCAACAGCCAGCCTCTGAATTGGTTCTAAGTAATTTCTGCATTTTTTGTTATCTATAGGTTTCAACATTTGTATCAATTGAACTTTGTATGGGTAAAAGTTCAAAGCATCTCTTAGTATGTGATGCCAGGATATCCGAGACATCACTAATTGTGCAGTTCCTGGTTCTTATTCAACACTGTTTCGTACGTATTCATGATTCATCTACGAATGGACTGTATATGGTTTTTCACATCATGAAAAGACACTTACTAAATCATATTGTCTAAAACTTTCAATCAACTGACTAATCATGAAATCCAATGGTCGTTTTTCTGGTATTGGCCATATTTTTTTTTGGTGTAAATGATGGATTAGTTAAATCCTAAACAAAATTCCATGATTTTGGCTATTTGTTTAATTGGAAATTTTTCCACGGATAATTTTCCAATGTTAACCTAAGTTCTGTAAAAAAATAAAAAGTATGAAAAAGCTGACATGTTATGACATTCTTAAATGCCTTGAGGACTTTTGAGAAACTCTGGGTGTGTGCTTATATATATATATACATATATATATATATATATACATACATATATATATATATATAATGATAATAAATATATATTATATATATATATTTAATCCATGGAAAATGCATTTTGTCTGCATTTTGTCGCATTTTCAATTTTTGTCTGTATTTTGTCATATTTTCGATTTTTAATTTCATCCCATCTTCTTAACCGCCTGATGAATGTTGTTATAAACTTCATGAAACCTTAGGTTGCAGATCAATATTTTCCATGGATTAAATATATGTATAATATATATTTATTTATTCATTATCATTATTATTATAATAGCTCTATCATAGATATTGAGCACTCTCCATATTATATTGCACTTGGTTCGACACATAACCACATATTGATTTACTGACAACCAACACTCTCATAATATAGTGTATATATATAGATATATAGGAGGCACTTGTGGTGAAATGGTTATCGTCATAGAAAATGGACATAGCAACCCGAGTTCAAATCCTGGACAAGGCTGGTTGCATCTTACATAGTGCTAATAGCTTTAGGAAAGTATGCATCCAATTATTCTCTTTCCAGTTATGGGTAAATAGTAGGGCAGACTAGGTTCTTTAACTTTGGTATGGCAACTGGTCTGGAAGAAGGAAAACTCTGAATTCAAATTTGTTCAAAAAATTACCCTGTGTAACATCCTGCTTGCACAGAGGGGTTGGTAAATATACATATATCACTATTTTACTTATAGCTAAGTTTGTGGGAGAATACATGGATTTATGCTTTTCTGATGGCATTCATATAAAGTGAACACAAAACCGCCTTGCCTGGAATTTGAACTTAAATTTCTTGTACAATTTTTTTATTCTACCTTTACTACCTTTTATGATGACTGAGCTGATTTTATTTCATATTTTTATTAACATGTTAGAATTAAGAAATCGCATTTGAAATCTTCTCTTTAAACTCAAATAAATGTAAAGATTTGTCCTGACTGTCAATAAGTCTGGTTCGCTTACCTTTCTTACTGCAGCTGCGAAACTGACTCTCTAATAAAAAGGTGGGATTAATATACCAACACCAGTGAGCTCTGATAGACCAATAGCATGGTATATGCAAATTGACAACCAGAGCCATCTAGTTAGATAAACTCTATATCTTTAAACAGCCAAACTGCGAAGGGGAGATAACTAAAGTGACATTGATATTAGAGCATTTATACTTTCTAGAACCT
>CAUZXS010002727.1:5000-20361 GCA_963585895.1 Sepioteuthis lessoniana
GTATGTATATATATATATATATATATATATATATATATATATATATATATATATATATATGTATATATATATATATATATATATATATATATATATATATATATATATATATATTAATAAAGTAAGGTTTTCCTTTTGGTCTTTGACTCCTTGGTTCTTTCCTTTTGGTAAAAAAACCCTTTTCGTGTTATTCCTTCAAATTTCCAGTAAAATCCTCCTCGTTGTTGATAGGCAAATTTGATAAACCATCACCTTACGATCATTAATAATAATAATAATAATAATAATAATAATAATAATAATAATAATAATAATGAATATGTATGTGAATTTGTGTCGATATGTATAATATATATGTATATATATGTATATATATATATATATGAAAATATGAATTAGAATATATATATGTGTATGTATATATATATATATTTATATATATATATATATATATGTATGAATATGTATAAATATCTATATATATGTATATATATATTAAATATAAGAATTATCTAAAATAAATATATATATTGAATACTAAAGAATGTTTTCTGCGATCATTTTTATAAATATAATTGTTATATAAATATAGATATATATATATGTGCGAGTGTGTGCGCGCGTGTGTGTGTGTGGGTTTATAAATATAAATATATATATTCTTATATATATATATTCATATCGATGCTGAGGTTAGTTTGTACTCATATTTTCAGAAATAAATATTATCTGGAGTAACGTCAAATACCCTACCGTAAAAATAAGAGTAGGAATAGTTTGGCTTAGCACGTGTCATAAGTACACACTTACAACCTTCGTTGATATATTTATATACAGATATACCTATATGCGCACACGTCTCGCTCTCTCTGTCTCTCTATATATGTATATCTATCCATCAAAATCTATATATCTATCATCGAGCCTCTAAGCTTACGGAGGTATATATATTTTTTCTTATAATGTGTGTTGTGTGTGTGTATGTGTGTATGCGTGTGTGTGTGTGTGTGTGTGTGTGTGTGTGCGTGTGTGGGAGTGTGTGTGTGGGTGTGTAGTGGGGGGAGACGAGACTGGAAATGTGGGTGTTGTCTAAAGTATATTGCGAACAAGCAGCCCGTCCGACGGCAGGGTTAAAAACTTTCTTCTGAGTATTTTCACTATAGTGTGTGCTTGTCTACTTCTTGGCGTATAGGTAGGAAGGTCGGCCGTGAGGGGTTCGGGTCGGAAGATAGGTAAAGGGGTTGGTACGTGTTTATATATCTACACACGAATTTGTGACTGCGTGTGTGTCTCTATATCCACTGATTTTCAACATTAAGGTATCTGTGCCAAGATCTATCTATCTATCTTACTGAAAAAATATTTTTATCTACCTTGTTCCAACTTTTAAGTAATTTAAAAAAATGATTAATTCAGCAAGATTCCGTTTACTGTATATTGATATTTTGTATTATAAATTGGTGTATATACCTACATGGATACAATTCTGAAATACTTCTGATTAATTTTTTAAAAAAATACCCAAGTATCGTAAACGAACGAACTAACTAACTAACAAAAAACAAAACAACAAAAAAGAGCCGAAGCAAAACCAACCAACAAACAAACAAAAAACAAACCAAAACACTTTTTACCTCAATGTTTTTCTGTTTTTTTCTTTTCTTTTTTTTTTCAAGAAGATATTAATCCATGTTTCTTTCTTTCTTTCGTTCTTTCTTTCCGAAGGTCTGTAACTGATTTTTCTTATCTCTCATTTTGATATAAATATGCATATCTACACACGTACGCTCGCACACACACATACTCTCGCAAACACACGTATTCAAATACATTGCAGAATCGGAATTATCCTGATGTACGTTTTGTATATGTGTATAAACATATTATACATGCATATGAATGTACGAAAGGAATCTGCGTGTGTGCATATACATACGCATATCTATCTATCTATCTATCTATCTATCTATCTATCTATCTATCTATCTATCTATTTATCTATCTATCTATCTATCTCACTCTCTATCTATCTATCAATCTATCTATCTCAGTCTTTATCTGATAGACTTTTTTCTTTTTTTCTTCGTCCCGATTTTTAAATATTAATTACCCTAAATTTTAGTTTTGTCATCATTGTTATTACTACTATTATTATTATTATTGTTGTTTCCGATTGTTTTGTCTTTTCGTTGTTTGTGTTGGGAAAGCATTTGTTGTTGCTTCTTTTCTTCTTCTTCTTCTTCTTCTTCTTCTTTAGTACTTTTTCTTTTCCTTTTCTTTTTTTTTAATTGTAGACGAGATGAAATATCCTTTCTCTTTTTCTTTTGTTTTAGTTTTGAATTTAAAAAACAAACAAAAACAAAACAAAAACAAAAATCAAAACAAAATGTTTATAAAAAATAAGAAGATAAGCAGTACGTTTACCGACATCGTAACGCAGTTCTTCCTAGCAAGCCAGGGAAGTTCTTTGCGTTGAATAAGACGAAAGACAGTTCTTTATGTGTTGTTTTTTTTTTTTTTTTTTTTTTTACGGAAAGTCTATATATATATATATATATATATATATATATATATATATATATATATTAGACAAGGGAAGAAAGGGTTGCAAACGGGGTTAGGTCAGGGGTTGGACAGAAAAAAAGAAAGAAAGAAAGACTACAAGTTAGTCAACGATGACTGAAAAAAATTGGGTGTGAGAGGTCCAGTTTTAGCGAGTAGGGGGGGGGTAACTGTCGACCCGGGTTAAGGTTATGACGTCGATGACGACGACGACGATGATGATGATTATGATGATGATAATTCGATGGATAGATGTATTTAAATACTGCTCCGCTTCGTAGTAATAGTAGTAGTCGTTTTTTGTTTTGTTTTGTTTTTGTGCTTTTTTTTTTTTTTTTTTTTTTTTTTTTTAAGTATGACGCTTACTGATGTTCATTACGGTGATGTAGAAAAGCACTCACTGGTTAAGAGACCGTACAACCACAATATAACTTCTTCATCAGAAAAAAAAATACCACCACTACTACTACTACAACTACTACTACTACAACAACAATTATCAGTACAGATCCCTAGAACTACTGCTACTAATACTACGACTTTAGGGGCGCTCGCAAAAAACTACCACTACTACTAATACTAATTCTAATACTACTACTACGACTACTACTACACCAAAGAACACTACCACTTTTTAATAAAATTACTACTACTACTATTACTACTATTACTACTGCTATGTGTAAAGCTGCTGCTAGTGTTTGGGAGTGTTTTGACAAAGACCGGTTTTTTGAATCAGTTAACAGAAATTATTTCGCCCTGTGTGCGTGTGTCCGAGCATCGGCACTTGTACAGTGCGTGTTGAGTTCCTTGGGGTGTCAGAGATATGTTTTTACCCGGGTCTGTGGCTCCCCAGTATGTTGTGTGCTTTATTTTATTTATTTATATATCTGTCTGTTTGTCTGTCTGTCTGTCTGTTTTAGTTGGGTCATATCTAACTTAACTCTCCCTAACTATCGATCGAGTTCGGGAGTTTTACCCGAGTCTATGAAAAATCCATAAAACGTTCATAAAGATCTATCTATTTATCTATCTATCTATCTATCATAGTCACTTTTAATCTATCTATCTTAATCTACATACCCTTACACCTGTATTATTTTTCTTCTACTTCGGAGAAATTGTGTATTTCTGTCTATTTATACAATGAAACCGGCTACATGCGTCTAAAATAACGGTATATTTTTCATGTACCTGCCTTGATATACGTTTACACAGTTTGTCTCTAGTTAGCTTCGTCTAGTACAAGATCACAATTTTGGATTATACTGAGGTTCGAGTACCAGGAGTTACAGGTACGAATTTATGAAACTGGGCGTTATTGCCTTTCTAATTCTTGATTTTTTTTCAATCTATGAAAATACTGGAAAGAGTAGATTTTATCCTGGGCTGTTGATTTTCAGGTGTTATCTTAGGAATCTCCCGCATTTACGAAGGGCATCACTTCGTGCAAGGAATTTTAGCAAGCTAGTCTTGCACACCAATTACTACACAGTTTTAAGTCTGACTCTCATTAGGCGCCCTATACTTGCGGCCCTGTGCCAAATCTTAGGTATGGGCACTTTATCGGGGTTGTAATAGTCAGCAAGTTAGACTCCGTCAAATTATTGATGAGCAGACAATTTGATCTTCATAAGGTACTCATTTACCTGTGGCCGTGTGCCAAATCCTTGCTGTGGGCACTTCTTCATGGTGTAACGGTTAGCAAGCTAGATTTCCAAACACATTACGACTGAGTTGTGAGTTTGATCCTCACGAAGTGCTCCATACTTGTGGCCTTGTGTTAAATCTAACTTATATTTATCTCTTTTTAGCACACTCCTTTTAAAGTTAGCAAGATTGACGCGCAGATCAATTACTACAGAGTAAGGAGATTGATTTTCACTGGGCGCCCTATACTTATGATCATGTGCTCGACTAAACTAAGCTAAGCTTTGTAAATAACTGGGCATCTTGGTATGGTTTGGTTTGTTGTCTTTGTTTAATGGCATATCAACTTTTGTGGGTTATTTAAAGCCAAAGCTATCCTTTTTGAAGAATAGTAGGAGTACTTTTATCACATTGCTGGGGGGAGGGGGATAAGGGGGTTAATACCTTTCCCTAGGATATTAGTGTGAAAGTGAACGTAATCGCGTAAATGGAATTCGAACCTGCTCACTATGAAATTGCTGTCAAGTACGTTAGCCACTACAAACCTTGTCACCGTGTAACGATGAGTGAGCTAGTCATGCTAATCCATTGCCATTGAATTGTATGCTCGATTCTCACTGGGTGTCCCATGCTTCTGACTATGTTCTAAGCTGAGTTTAGAAAATTGCAACTTCGGTACCTTACCGTGGTGTTATGGTTAATAAGCTGGTTTCGCATATCCATTGGTACTGACTACTGAGTCTGATTCTCACTAGGTGTCCCATTCGCCAGGTTTTGTTACACAAAGGGTAGCGTTATGATGTTGCCAAGTAAGTAATTCTGTTTGTAGCTCAACGGCCCCTTTTTGTATTATCTTTGTAATTTACTAAGCTTTTTGCTTAGATGTAGAAGAAGACCACATGAACAAGACACCCAATAAGACTCAAACTCACTCGTGAAAGTTTGCTAGGCTAGCTTGTTAACCATTACACCACCCGATTCGCCCTCTTTTTGCATTTTCTTCATTTTGTTTTTCATAGTAGCATGACTGTACGAATTTCATTTCTTCAGATGCAAATTACATAGAATCATTGTTCAATCTACCCACCCCTAGTTAAGGGTAATTTTGGGATATGCAAAAAAATGTACATCATCTTTGACTTTTGCATCATGAAATTATCGCAATCATCATCATCATCATCATCATGTCATGCTGGTAGTATGGATATCCCTGACCCTCTCTCGCCACTTTTCCCTATCGTTCATCGCCTCAGGCAGGTCTTCAGGACAACATCCTGTATCCTCACATAGTTGCTGAATGTATGTTCGTGCTGGTCGTCCTGCTTTTGCACAGCCATATGTGGGGGTCCATAAGCGTACATCTCTTATGAGTTCGTCCCTGCTTCTCCAGCAGTGTCCTGCATGTCTGGTTCGTCTAACTTGAATAGTTTTCGTGATAGGAGGCAGGTGGCCGTACAGTTGGTGTCTTGTGGAGTGTTGCCGCCAGGACTTGTTCAAGATTGCTCGCAGCATTCTTGTGTAATTGCCGTCTAGCTTCTTCTCCCGCCGTTTTGTTAGAGTCCATGTAGTGCATCCATATAGCAGTATCGATGTGACCGCTGCCCGGAAGAAACTACGTTTCATTTTATCGGTTAGGTCTGATTTCCATATAATCGATAGCCTATTGATAGCTGTCCATGCTTTTGTTAACCTCGTGTCGATGTCCTTTTCGGTTGATTCGACGCTGCCTCCTAGGTAAGTGAATTTGTCTACTAGTTTAAGAGGGGTTCCGTCTAGAGTGGAGATGTCCCCCGTTTGATCGTACGCGACTAAATTAAACCACATTTCATTTTGGAAAAGTCGAAAAAGATATATGTACATATAGGAATATCGAGTGGTGTAATGGTTAGCGAGATGGACTTGTAAACGTCGATTGTTTTCAAGTCTCGTTAGATGCCCCTTTCATACGACCTTGTGCCACATCAACGCAAAAAGGATAGTAAATTAATACTTTATCTCAAATTATATACTATTAGTATTTTATATCATTTACACCATCTGTTATGTTATACGTATTTAAGTAAATAAAATTTTTTGAAAATCTTAATCAAAATATCATTTTTAAATTTGAAGAAGTTAAGGAAAAATTAAACAAGTTAATTTCATTTACCCTTAGCTGGTGTTCAGGGCAAAATGGCCGTTTAAATAACACACACACACACACACACACACACACACACACACACACACACTCTTTCTCTCTCTCGCTCTCCCTCTCTCCCCCCCCCCCAGTCGGCTGGGGTTGTAGAATACATCGACTGCTTCTCTGCAGAGGGGTAAGACCACTAATATCGGCTGGGGGTGCAGAATACACCGACTGCTTCTCTGCAGAGGGTTAAGACATGAGGGTTAAAACAATCTGATGGTGAGGTTCTAGTACGGCTGGAGCTTTGGGGAATGCGGAGTAATCCTTCATCACCATCGCTCTCAGATCCACTCTGGCGTGAAGTGATAGCACCTGATTGGGTCCTATCTATGGGTCAAATAGAACTAAACTACATACTTATACTAAACTGAATTGTTTGAAATAGAACTATTTGTATAAAAATGGAGTTGGCATTAAATAACTTAAAAAGGTTGATATGACATAAAACCCAAACAAACAAACAAATGTCTCTCTCTCATTCTCCCTATCTTTCACACACACACACAAGCAACAACAACATCAACAACGACAACAAAAACGGGCATGTTTCCGTCATTTTGTCATGATTCTTTTATGCCAAAAAAATCTTATCCGTTGACTGATCTTAATGGCATGTCAACACGTCTCGGGATATTTTATGGTTATTACTAGGGGATTACGTATATTTCCTTTTTTGTTCCTAGCTGATACAAATAATTTTCAAACAGATCTATTTGACCCATTGATGGGATACTAACAGAGACTACCACCCCTAGTCAGAGTGGATCTGAGAGTAATGGTCATGAAAGGGTACTTCACACTTCCTATATCTACATAACTGAAGCCTCACTATCAGATACAGTTTAGTATCATTCCTTGGACTCCACTGTATTTTTGAGGTGGGTATTATCCCTCATCAATCAATGTGTTCTAAATCCCATCGACAAAGTGAAGGAAAATCTGAGGTTCTTAAATAATCAATTCAATAATTTCAATTTATTTACCCCGTGAATAAATAAGAATTATACTTTATTTTTGAAGATTTTTTCCGTAAAAATTAAAAAATTTGATGACCTAAAAATTTAAAATTCTAGGAATAAAAATACCACATATGTTACATTTCGGTGAACTTTACTCAGAATGTTTTCTTGTTTTGGTGGGCCAACGTTAAACATGTATTTTAGAAGCATCAGAATTGACAACAGATAGGGGTTCCTTTTAAGGGATTATTCATCACCCATAAAAACATTGTGGTGTAATGGTTATCGTCGCAGGAAATGGACACGGCGACACGAGTTCAAATCCTGGACTGATTGCATTTCACATAGTACTAATACCCTTGGGAAAGGTATGAATCCAATTACTCTCCCTCCAGCTATGGGTAAATAGTTGGGCAGACTAGGTTCTTCAGCCTTGGTGAGGCAACTAGTCTAGGAGAAGGAAAACTCTGAATTCAAACGTGTTAAACTCCGCTTAAAAAATTGACCATGTGTCATATCCTGACCGAGCGGAGGGGTTGGGTAAATATGATAAAAACATTCAACCCAATTATAAAAGCATAGGTACATCTTGTCTTATTTCCTTCCCATCCTGAATTTCGTGAGTAGCTTCAGCAGCATCAAGGTCTAGTTTTAAAAAAATCCTCAAATTGATATTAATGGTATTTATCATGAAAACATCTAAAATAAAACGTAGGTCTGAATTGATGTGAATATATATATATATATATATATATATATATATATATATATATATATATATATATATAATACCTTACTCTAAAAAATATAAATAAAACTCAACGCAACAAACAAACTTACACAACCCCTGAGGATTACCAGTAAAATGGTCGAAAGCGCTTAAGCTCGTATAGGGTACTTTCTTCACCGATCTTGACCCAGACATAAGAAAAATAACAAGAAGACTTGAACGTCTTCGATTGAAGATTTAAAAAAGGTAACAATCTGAGGTCATTAACCGAACCCGTTGATAAGATAACGATTTGCTGCTTAAGTATATAATATTATATATGTATATATATATATATATATATATATATATATATATATATATAAACACACACACACACATATATATATATATATTGATGAGGTACATTTAATAAGGAGCACTCTATGAAAAAATCGAAGTTGATTTTTTAGAATTTTTGCTTCCATAAATCTAAATAGTACATTGCCTAAAATTGGTTGATTATAAATATTCTTTTACTCTTGATGAGATATTTGTTTAGAGGCTATTCTAAATGGCTGCATATCAACTAGAGTGTTCTAGAATTCAACAGAGGTCTATCATCGAATTTCTGTTGGCTGAGAAGTGCAAACCACATGAAATTTACTGAAAAAAAAAAAAAAAAAAAAAGAAAAAGAAAAAGAGAAGCGGCTAAAAGGATGTTTACAAATGGGCTAAGAATCAGTTTGCAGTTATGGATCTGAATTAAAAGGACAGCCTATGGGGTGGAAGCACATTGTGTGTCCGGTAAAGACAAGATTCTTCAGTGAAGAAAGTCGTCTTGACAGTCTTCTGGGACACAAAAAGATCCACCATTATTGATTTCTTTGAAAAAACTACGATTCCTATTGCCAACTCCTCTGGCAAAATTCACCTTATTTATTAAATGACTCTCGTATATATATATATATATATATATATATGTAGACGTGTCAGTCAATTTTTTCACTGAATTAAAAAATGGTTTTATGGCTGTTATAATATGAGCAGTTTAAAATTCACCTTATTTATTGAATGACCCTCGTATATATATATATATATATATATATATATATGTAGACGTGTCAGTCAATTTTTTACTTAGAAGTTAAAGATAGTGTGTATGTATTAACCAACCCCCCTCAGTACGGGCTGGATGTAACACAAGGTCAATTTTCATGCGGAGTTTAACAAGTTTGAATTCAGAGTTTTCCTTCTCCTAAACAAGTTGCCTAATTAAAGCAAATAACCCAGTCTGCCCAACTATTTACCCATTACTGGATGGAGAATAATTAGATACATACCTTTCCCTAGAATATTAGTGCTATGTGAAATAGAATCAGCCTCGTCCAGGATTTGAACTCGTATCACCGAATCCCTTTCTTACATTACACCGCGGTCACATTGACTAGTGTGAGTGTAAGTATGTGCGTGTGTGCGCATGTGTGTGTGCGTGTGTGCGTGTATGAGTGTGTATAAACCCTGCACTACGGGCAGGAAACAACACAAGATCGATTTTAAAGCGGAGTACAGCTAGTTTAAAATCAAGTTTTCCTTCTCCTACATGGGTTGTGTACCTAAGATAAAGAACCCTGTCCGCTCTGCAAGTTTGAGCAGAGCTAGGAGGGGTGGGGAAGAAATGAATTTATGTCTTTCCTAAGGGCATTAGCATGAACTTAAGCGCAAAAACTCACATCAAGGATTTGATTTTGACTCGCGAGGGAATTTACTACGACGATTATAAGTACACTATATTACACTAATAAAATAGTGGAGTAATATACATATATATATATATATATATATATATATATAATGCGTATAGGAATAAGGTTTTGAAGTAAAATTTGATAAAAACCGAAAATACTTTTGATACATCCCAATTTACATGTACACACACACACACACACATATATATATATATATATATATACTGAGATAGATAGATAGATGGATGAGTAGAAATATCTAACATCAATATAAAGAAAATTACAACACAACTATATATATATGAATTATATTAATCATATGTATAATATATATAGATATAAGTTGACTGACTGTTGTCGAGGACGACTCTAAGGCTTCTTTTTTCATAGCTACTACACTGAAATGTAGGGGAAGGCGTTACTCCTTTCCTTGGATTACTCCACTTACCCTTGATCAGTACCTTATTATACCGAGTATTAAGCAAGGAGGCATTAAGTACCATTTTTGACTCGACCAAGTATTGAAACCCTCTCTCTCGAACCATTGGCATGCAGAAATAAGGTTTTGAAGTCAAGTTTATAAAAACCGAAAACATTTTTTTATACATTTCCAATTTACACACACACTTATTTACACACTTATTATTACTTAGAATATTTGGACTGTTGTAAGTATTCCTCGTTAGTCTCACCTGTTGTTGAGATTGGACCTCCAGATGATTTTACACAGAAGCAACTTCCAACCAAATTCCTTACCCAAAGTGTCACGATTCCTTTCAGGAGAACCTTTGGGACTTATAAACATAATTCAGAAATTTAGACAAATAACAAACACCCACATGTTTATATAGCGGAGTCATAGCATTTAGATGTGTCGACGAAATAAAAGTGGTTTGAGCTTGAAACAATCCCCCAAAGGTCTAGAAAGTAGACTGGAGGAATGGGAGATCAGAAAAAGGATCAAGCATTTATTGACCAAAGCATTGTTAAAACTGGCTAGAATATTAAGGAGAGTCCTTGAGAAGTGAGGAGATTTCCTTGCACTCAAACTCCAGTGAAAGACCACCAGTTAAAACTGGTGTAACAAACCAACTAAGGGAAATAATCAAGATAAAGTAAAAGTAAAGGTGGCGACTATGGTCGCGGGTGACCCGAAGGCTCCCTTTTCAATAGCTACTACACCGAGGTGTAGGGGAGGGCGCTACTCCATTCCCTGGACTGCTCCACTTTACCCTTGATCCGCACCTTATCCACACTGAGTCTTAAGCAAGGCGGTATCAAGTACCATTTTTTGAGTCTTTGGTATGACTCGACCTGGGATTGAACCCCAGAGATAAAGAGAAAGAGAACTTGCCGAATAGTGGACTTTGCTGTTCAGCTGACCACAAGGTAAAACTGAAAGAAAGCAAAAAGAAAGATAAATACCTGGACTTTTTAGAGAATTTCTAGAGCATTGAAAAACAAACAAACAAACAAACTATGAAGCATGAAAGTTACGGTGATACCAATTGTTATTTGTGCACTCGGTACAGTCATCAAAGGATTGATACAGGAACTGGAGGACTTGGAAACGAGGACGAGTAGAGACCATCCAAACAACACAGTTAAGATCGGCCAGAATACTAAGGAGAGTCCTGGAGATTTGCTATCACTCAAACTCCAGTGAGAAACCATCCGCTAACGGCTTGTGTGAAAGACCCTCAAATAAGTAAAATAATTATAATAATAATAATAGTGACGGTGATACCAGTTGTAATTGGTGCACTCGGAATGATTCCCAAAAGCTTGGTGAAGGGGCTGGAAGAGATGGAAATCAGTGGATATTACTGAGATCAGTAAGAATACTGAGAAGAGTCCTGGAGACTTGAGGAGACTAGCTATTACTCAGACACAAGTGAAAGACCATTAACTTACGCCGGTGCGAAAAATTTACAGGAAGTAATAAAAACAATAACAGATTAACAATGGTGATTGCGCACAAGATGGTATAGACATGTCTACGCAAAGGGCATATAAATAGAGAAACAAAATCGCAATTAAATTCAACCGAAAATAGCATCATAAGAACTATTTATGTAAAAGCTAGAATAGTATAGAAGAGTGGGGATGGAGAAGAGAGAGAGAGAGAGAGAGAGCAAAGCGGGGTGTAGGAGAGCAAATCAGAGAGGGAGTGTGTGAGAGAGAGAGAGAAAGGTGAGAGAGGGTGTTTCTGTGTGTTTGAGAGAGTATGAGAGAGAGAGAGAGAGTGCATGTGTGTATGTATGAGAGAGAGAGAGAGAGAGAGAATGCGCGAGTATGTGTGTGAGAAAGAGAGTGTTTGTGTGAGAGAGTGAGAGTGAGTATGTGTGTGAGAGAGCGTGTGTGTGTAAGAGAGAGAGTATATATGTGTGTGAGGGTGAGTGTGTGTTTGTGTGTATGTGTGTGTGAGAGAGACTGTATAGGTGTGTGTATATGTGTGAGAAAGAAAAAAGTGTGTGAGTGAGACAAAGTGAGTGAGAGAGAGAGAGAGAGAGAGAGAGTGAGAGAGAAAGAGAGACTATGTGTGTGTGTGAGAGCGAGAGATGAAAATATTTGCGTACAAGAATGAAGCAAACTGGCCTAGAAGGAATGCAAGTGCAGGGGCAATTAGGTCAGGAAGATAATACACAGGGAACTGTGCAAACGAGACATAAAAAATTGAGATACAAACTAATCAATCAATTAATCCCGACCAGAAACCCAGATCTAGTTTCAGTTGATAAACAGGTGAGCACTTTTAAGCCGTTCCTGAAGATCTCAGGGCATAGGAAAAACTAAATAAATCCCTAGAACTAGCTTGAGAGCAGGAAAAAGTTATGCTATATGAAGGTAGCAATGATATTAATCATAGCTTGAGACCTTGGAACAAAACTTGAAGAATGTGAAAAAAAGAATGGGGGACTTGAATTTTGCTATCATATATACTAAGTCTAACGTAAAGTTGGGCGGGTTTCGATCCCAGGTTCAAGCGTCCTACGTGTCTGCCTCACTGAAGAGTTGTGATATAACGAAATGAATCTGTCTGTGGATGACTATATATATATATATATATATATATATATATATATATATATATATATATATATATATATATATATATATATATATATATCAGAGTTGATAATAATATATGATAATATATAGTGTATAGTAATTTAAAAAATATACATATATATATAAAATATACGTATATATAAAGTTAATAGTTGGCAACCTTAGCCGAAGGCGAACCAAAGATTCCCTTTTCATTAGCTTCAAAACCAAGGAGGAGGGAAGGGCGCTAGTATTTTTCTTGGATTGCTCCGCTTTACTCTTAATACGTACCTTTTAATGCTGAATGATAAGCAAGGAGATATCAAGTACCATTTTTTGAGTCTTTGATATGACTCAACCTGGGATTGAACCCCGTTTTCACGGACCATTAGTGAAAACTCTACCCAATAGTCCCATAGGCCGGTATATATATCTATAATATATATATATATATATATATATATATATATATATATATATATATATATATATATATATATATATATATATATATATATATTATATATATATATATATATATATATATATATATATATATATATATATATATATATATATATATATATATATATATATATATATATATATATATATATATAATATATATATATATATATATATATATATATATATATATATATATATATATGTATATATATATATATATATATATATATGTATATATATATATATATATATATATATGTATATATATATATATATATATATATATATATATATATATATATATATAATAGGAATATATATATATATATATATATATATATATGTATATTCCTATTATATATATATATATATATATATATATATATATATTCCTATTATATATATATATATATATATATATATATATATATATATATATATATAAACCGGCCGAAGGGACTATTGGGTAGAGTTCACTATATATATATAGATAGAGAGAGAGAGAGAGAGAGAGAGAGAGAGAGAGAGAGAGAGAGAGTTTATGTTAATATCATATAGTATATAATATACTAACACATATATATGTATGTGTGTGAGTATATAGAGTTCACTATATATATATATAGATAGATAGAGAGAGAGAGAGAGAGAGAGAGAGAGAGAGAGAGAGAGAGTTTATGTTAATATCATATAGTATATAATATACTAACACACATATATATGTATGTGTGTGAGTATATGTATCTATCTATCCATCTATATATATATATATATATATATATATATATATATATACACAGGAAGTGTGACAAGAATATTATTTTTATTAGTAAAAAATATTTTTTGTTATCGTAGTAGAGGAGTGTTAGCAAACTACGATGATAAGACTTTTAGGGATCCCCTTAAACTATCACACCCAGCGGCTATTGGGATCGGGGAGGGTCAAATCAAATCCTACATCTTATCAACGATTTTCTTAAGCATATCGATACTCAAGTATTTTTGTAAATGTCCCGGCTAAAAGAATTAAAAAAAACAATTGTATTTTCTTTTATCAAAGAAAATATTCCATTAAACCTATATAGAGCCCCCCCCCATATATATATATATATAGATATATGTGTGTGTGCGCATGTGTGTGTGTGTTTTGGTATTATATACTATATATTATTATATGATATTATTAACTATTATATATCGGTATGATATATATCATGTATATATATATATGTATATTTTAATGATTATATACTATATATTATTATATATTATCATATTCACCCAACCCCTCCGCTCGGGCAGGATATGACTCAAGGTCAATTTTTTAAGCGGAGTTTAACACGTTTGAATTCAGAGTTTTACTTCTCCTAGACTAGTTGCCTCACCAAGGCTGAAGAACCTAGTCTGCCCTACTATTTACCCATAGCTGGAGGGAGAATATTTGGATTCATACCTTTCCCAAGGGTATTAGTGCTATGTGAAATGCAATCAGTCCAGGATTTGAACTCGTGTCGCCGTGTCCAATTCCTGCGACGATAACCATATTATTATATATTATTAACTCTATTTTATTGCATAAATATGCTTGTCTATATATATATATATATTTTCATTACTATATACTATATATTATTGTATATTATTATCAGCTCAGTTTTATATATATATATATATATATATATATATATATATATATATATATATATATATATATATATATATATATATATATATATATATATATGCTTGTTGTTTAGAATTCATTAAAAGTTGTTGAATATACGTATGTTCGAACACACACACACACACACATCTAAGTAAAGTAAAGTTGGCGATCTTAGTCGAGTGTGATCCGAGGTCTCCCTTTTCAATAGCTACCACACAGAAGTGTGAGGTGGGTGCTACTACATTTCCAGATTGCTCAACTTCATCCTTGATCCTTATTTTATAATGCTGAGTGTTATGCAAGGCAGCATCAAGTACCATTTTTTGAGTCTTTGGGAGGATTCGACCTGGAATTGAACACCGG
>CAUZXS010002728.1:2500-20000 GCA_963585895.1 Sepioteuthis lessoniana
GATTCTCACTGGGGGTTCCATACTGTTGATATTCTACCAAACAAAGCTAAGTTTAGAATATGCTTATGACCTCGACATAACTTCAATCACATGGAATAATGGTTAAGCTTGTTTTGCAGACCATTGTTAGTTTAATTCTAACTGAGTGTCTCACTCTGCTGGCTTTGTACCGAACTAAGCTTAGTAAATGATTACCTCTTCAGGTCCTTTAATAAAGCAAATAGCTTGGCCTAGTGGTTAGAGTGTTTGCCAATGGTCCGGAAACCGGGGTTCAATCCCAGGTCGGGTTAGACCAAAGACTTTAAAAATGGTACTTGATACCTCTTAGCTTAACACTTAGCATTATAAGGTATGTGTCCACAGTAAAGCGGAGCAATCCAGGGAAAGGAGAAGCACCCTCCCCTACACCTGGTGTAGTATCTGTTGAAAAGGGAGCCTTCTGGTCACCCTCGACTATGGTCGCCAACTTTACTCATATCAATAAATCATTAAGTGACTTTTTTCCTTGTTGGAAGTTATGAAGAGTACATTTTTATTCAGCTCACTTAAGTCTGGCACAAGGTACCCATTACAGAGTACTCAGTAACAAGGGGTCTTATAAATGAGCAACTTTTTATGCTTTTTTTTACTCTTTAAACCTTTTTATTCCTCACTTCCTCCTTCATATTTTTTAAAATTTTCTTACCCTCGTCATCTCCCTTTCTTCCCACAAGCAAATACTGAAACATAAATTTGCTAGACTGGATAGGAGATTGGATATACGCAGATTGTATCAGGTAAGTAACTATTTAACAATACAGCTAGTTTATGCCCAGACGTTCATTCTAACGTTGTTCCTACTAAATTACATCCACTGAAGTACAAGTCAAATCAAATTTGTTCCCCAAACCCCAATCAATAACTAGTCCGTTAAATTATTGTATCCTTATTTAAACTAGCTTACACGAGACTAGGCATGTTAGTATAATAGTAATTATCCTTGGAAATAGAATTGGCAACCAGAATTCAAAACCCTGGATGAGGCTGTTTGCATATTAGTGATTTTACTATGCACTAATGGCCTTCAGAACAACATGCTTTTCCTGTGTTTAATGGCATATCAACTTTCATGGGTTATTTAATGCAATGCTATCCTTGTAGGACACTAGTGGTACTATTTAACTCATAGGTAGAAGGATAAGGAAGTTTATACCTTTCCCAAGGGCATTAGTCCAAAAGTGAATGCAGTAGTGTTGCTTGAGTTTGAACTCGCTTACTACGCTGTTGCAGCCCAGCTCATTAGCCGCTACACAATGTCAGAGTCCACATGTAAACCAATATGCTACAAGGACTCTCCAACAGAAAGACATCAATGTATTTGTTCCCTTACAGCTCCCAGCTATGGGTAAATAGGACAGACTGGGTTCTTTAGCCTTGGATAGCAACCTATCTAAGAGAAGGAAAACTCTGTATCAAGACCAGATGTACTTAAAAATTGATTGTGTGCCATATCGCTGAAGTGACAGAACAGGAAATTGACCAAATCTTCATTTACTATCTATATCATGATTATGAGGGTTTAGCATCCAAATCGAATTTGCGAAGTGTCACATACCCACCAGGATAAGCTAATTTGGTTTGGCTTTATGACGTATCAACCATTGTATGTTATTTAATGCTAAATCAATTTTTATACACATAAACAGTTCTATTTCAAACAATTCAGTTTAGCATAAGTACATAGTTTAATCAAACAGTTAATTTCAAACAATTCAGTTTAGCGTAATTACAGTTTAGTACTGTTTGACCTATAGATAGGACCCTATCAGATGTTTCCACTCTGGGCCAGAGTAGACCTGGGAGTGATGGCAATGAAGAGGTACTATGCATTCCCCAAAGCTCCAGCATTACGGGAGCCTCACCATTAGATTGTTTAGTGTCATATCCAAGACACTCATTGGGAGAATCTTACCCCTCTACAGAGATGGGGGTCAGTGTATTCTGTAACCCGAGCTGACTGGGCCAAGGATAAGTCAGAAAAGAAACTGCGATCAAATAAAATGACAATAGACGTATATTCTGAAATTTGTTTTTGTTTTTTTTTTTCTTTGTGAAGCAGACCCGCGACTTGTAAGGTCTGGATAAAACCTAGTGGCCGATAGAAATGAATACAATGTGGTATTGATATGGAGAGAGACATCAGCTAGCTGGCAAGACTGGGTAGATTGTGATATTAATTGATACAAAAAATAAATTACTGGTGATTAGGGGTTTTTGTTTGTTCTTTTGTCACAGGGATCAAGTGACAACCTTTGTTCTACTTTTTCAGCACCTTCAAGAGACTAACAATACCAAATAACATCCAAGATATCAAATATCCTTGATATCTACTATGTATAATTCAATCTGACCTTGTAACCCCCTGTTGAACTTTTCACAGACTCCCATCATTCAGGCTATGATTATAGAATCCAAAATTTATCACTTATTCCTTCCTGATTAATGGTTCCCAGAAAATGTTAAGGAGGATAAAAGAATTTATTGGCACAGAAAACTTTTGGAGATGTTTTGTTCACTAAAACTTACTTTTATGCATCAGCTTAAACTTAATCCAAAAAGCAGTTGCTTTTATATAAGACACTAATCCTAGCTTGATCTCACGAAATACAAAACATCCATGAAGATTATAGTTTATGAGAAAGGATACTCTTTGATATTGCTTGTCTGTGGTGGGTATCTTTGTCCAGTTACGAAGCAACAGGATGTATTAAAACTCAACTATTTAAAAAGATAGAATAACTTGAAGATAAATTCTATTATTCAATCATAAACAAAACAAATTTCTTGGTTTGGTTTGGTTGCTTTGTTTAATGGCATGTCAAACCTTTGTGAGTAATTTAATGCCAAAGCTATCCTTGTAAAATAACACTAGTGCTACTACTTTACCTACAGTGGGGCAAATAATAGAGTTCATACCTTTTCCGAAGGTATTCATCCAATGTTGCAGTCCAGTACATTCAGCACTACACCAAGGTTGGTTGTTTTGTTTTATGGCATATCAACCTTTTTTGGGTCATTTAATGCCAAATTAAATTTTAAACAATTTATTTTTGCATAAGTATAGTTTTTGTTTACAATCAGTTAAATGTCAAAACAGTTCTATTTCAAACAATTCAAGTTAGCATAAGTACACAGTTTCAATATCAAAACAGTCCTATTTTAGTCAAACAGTTCTAATTCAAACAATTCAGTTTACTATAAGTATAGTTTTTGTTTGCACACAGTTAAATCTCAAAACAGTTCTATTTCAAACAATTCAGTTTAGTGTAAGTACAGTTTCAATGTCAAAAACAGTTATTTCAAACAATACTTTTTTGAATAAGTACAGTTTAAATGTCAAAACAGTTCTATTTCAAACAATTCAATTTAGCATAAGTACACAGTTTAGTTCTGTTTGACCAATTGATAGGACCCTATCTAGTGCTACCACTCTGGGCCAGAGTAGACCTGGGAGCAATGGTAGTGAAGAAGTACTCGCATCCCCCAAAGGTCCAGCATTAATGGAACCTCACCATCAGATTGTTTAGTGTCATATCTAGGAGACTTGTTGGAGGGGTCTTACTCCTCTGCAGAGGTGCATCCAATGCATTCTACAGCCCCAGCTGACAGGGCAAACAACACCACTGGGTAATCATCTGTGATCACAAAAAAAACACCACATAATGGCATTTGGTGGTTTATACAGGAGTCATTCACCCAGCAAGTGGACTTGCTAACCTAAGTTCAAACCCTGAACAAGGCAGTTTCCATTTCACATGTCACTAATACACTTAGGAAATGATATACCTCCAACTATTCTCCTTCCCGTTATGGGTAAATAGGAGGGCATATTGAGTTCTTTAACCTTGGTATACCAATCAGTATAGGAGAAGGAAAACTGAATAGAATAAATATAGTTTTATATAGCATTCCTGTCCAATACAAATAATTTTCAAATTGATTTATTTGACCCATAAATGGAATCCTGACAGATGCTCTCTGATGAGGAGCCTCACAGTCAGATGAGTTATCACAGCTGAGAACAATTATAAAAACTATCAACAAAGCAATTAATTACTAAAAAGGAAATTAAAAATCAGCTTAAAAATAAATAATTACAAAGTTATTCCTTTTCAATCTTATTTTTGTTGATAACCTCATTTCTTTCGTTGATAATTGATTTTTCAAGCAAAATATGCCTATTAGCCTATGAGAAAAAATTGGCACCTTTGTCAAGTTATATAGTCGTCTAGTCAGAAAATAGTTTGAGACAGAAAGAAACTGTTGTTTTGGTATCACAATCTCATGTAGAACTAAAACTCAGACAACCAGACAGCCATAGCATGTGTGTGTGTGTGTGTGTGTGTGTATATATATATTTATATATATAGTCAGATATATTCAAATACTAGCTCACCTGAGAGTCAACAAGAAACTGAATTTTTATCTTATTTTATAGTAGAAAAAAAATATGATATCGATTTGTACATTTGTTTATAGAGAACACTGTAAAGATTCTACCGATTAAAATAGCTTTTAGCATGAAATTTTAATCATAATTATGAGTGCATATATATATATATATATATATATATATATATATATATATACACACACACACACACTTACATATGGGGAGAGGCTTTGGACTGGCAAATATGCTGAGCTGCAACATCACAATGAGTTCACATTACATTCACTTTTGGACTAATGCCCCAGGGAACAGTATGACATTCCTTATACCCCCCATGCTGTATGGGTTAAATTGTACAACTTCTCTCTTCCTACAAGAATGGCTTTGGCATTGAATAACCTACAAAGGTTGATGTGCAATTAAACAAAGAAAATGAAACACGCATTAATACCAACAAATAAACTCAGTCAATTTTCATAAAATTCACTAAGCATGAGCTAACAGTTTGAAAGATCAGTATAAATATACAATCAATACATCCTTTCCACTGTATCTTTAACAGGAACTGTTTTTGTTTGGACTTATTTTGTTGGGTTTTTTCCTAATTGGCCTAATGAGTAGAGTGTTTGCTAATGGTCCTGGAGACTGGGGATCAATTCCTGGTCGAGTCATACCTAAGACTCAAAAAATGGTACTTGATGCCGCCTTGTTTAGTACTCAGCATTATAAGGTTAGGATCAAGAGTTAAGTGGAGCAATCCAAGGAAAGGAGTAATGCCCTCCCCTATACCTCATTGTAGTAGCTATTGAAAAAGGAGCCTTCAGGTCACCCTTGACTAAGGTTGCCAACTTTACCTACTTACTTATTTCTGTAAAACATCCATTAGCGAATAAGGGTGAATTACCACAGATTAAAATTCTTTATAATTTCATTTTCTTCCATTTCATTTAAAAACAATATGTTCCAAAATTTCATTTTCTTCTTCTTCTAAAAAAAAGTTTATTAATGGCAAAAATTATTCCTCAACTGATGATATAAAAGTAAAAACAAAAATTCTCTTAACATGATTGTGGGTGGGTTGAGTTTTATGGCATATCAACCACTATTGGTTATTCAATGCCAAATCCTGTTTTTACATATATGGACCTAGGAGCAATGGCAATGAAGGGGTACTCAATATTTCCCAAAGTTCCGGCATTACTGGAGCCTCATCTTCAGATTTTTTAATGTCATAACTTGGATACTTGTTGGGTCGGTGGGGTTTCCTACCCCTCTGCAGAGATGCAATCGGTGTATTCTACAACCACCTGGCCTCTCTCTTAACATGAAATAAGCAACAGTGTGTGTAAAATTCCTTAAACAATCCAAGAAATTCCTTGGAAAGTACTTCAGAATCCAATTATTCTCCCTCCAGCTATGGCTAAATAGTAGGGCAAACTGGGTTCTTTAGCCTTGGTGAGGCAACTAGTCTAGGAGAAGGAAAACTCAGAATTCAAACCTGTTAAACTCCACTTAAAAAATTGACCTTGTGCCATATCCTGCCCGAAAAGAGGGGTTGGTAAATGTGGAAAGTACTTCAGATTTTATCATCCTCTCTGCCACTCACACACACACATATATATATATATATATATATATATATATATAATGCATATCCCTATATATTTTGCATGTCACACTTACCTGTATCATTTTCTCTGAAAGTAGTTGACTCTTAATGATGTTACAGTAATTTTTATTCCTGTTATACTTTAAAGCATTACAGTTATTTTCTTTAGAAATGGAACTGATGACCTAAGTTCAAATCTAAGGCAAGGCAGTTTGCATTTAGAGATTTCCTTCTCCGAGACTGGTTGCCATGCCAAGGTTAAAGAGTCTAATCTGCCCAACTATTACCCTAAGCTGAAAGGAGGATAGCTATTCTAACTATAGTTAAAGACATATTTTTCCAAATGTCATTGCATTATATGAAATGCATGCATCCTCGTCTAGGATTTGAACTCAGGTCACTGTGTGAATATCCTGTGACAATAACCTTTACACCATGAGTGCCTTCATATATATATATATATATATATATATATATATATATAAGCGGGGGGTCCATGGTGTAATATGGTTATCATCTTAGGAAATGGATATGGCAACATGATTTCAAGTCCAGGAAGAAGCTGATAGTATTTCATATGGCACTAATATCCTTGGAAAAAGTATGAATCCAATTATTTTCCCCCCAGCTATGGCTAAATATTCGAGTTCTTTTGCTTTGGTTAGGCAACCAGTTTAGGAGAAGGAAAACTGAATTCAAAACCTATTAAACTCTGCTTAAAAATTGATCTTATGTCAAATCCTCCCTATGCAGAGGGATTAGTAAATATATAATGTATATCCACGTATATTTTGCATGTAACACTTCCAATATAATTTCTCAATCTAGTGGGTAGAGTGTTTGCCAATGGCCTAGGAGACCTGGGTTCAGTCCTAGGTCCAGTCATACAAAAGACTCAAAAAATGGTACTTGATGCCCCCTTGCTTAACACTCAGCATTATGAGGTTGGGATCAAGAGTAAAGTGGAGCAATCCAGGGAATGGAGTGGAGCCCTCCCAACACCTTGGTATAGTAGCTCTTGAAAAGGGAGCCTTTGAGTCACCCTCGACTACAGGCGCCAACTTCACTATAAGTGTAAAAAACCAACAAAATATAATGTCCAACAAATTAGTATATTTATTCAGTACCAATAGAAATTGGTATAATTATATTTATAATATTCTGTACTGATAGAAATTGGTATAAATTAGACCATTAAAGATATTTGCATTTTTCCATTAAGGTTAGATTATTTCATCTGAAGAATCTTCCAAGATATAACTATGTCAGTACTAATTCATGGTTGCTCCAATTCGACTCAAAACAATTGAAAAAAATCTCAATTGGAACTACACAAGAATGCTGTGTATTATTTGGAATAAATCCTGGAAGCAGCACCCCACAAAAAAAAAAAAACACAAACCATCCAAGTAAAACATGCAGAGCACTGTTGATAAAATAAGGACAAACTTGTGATTTTCTCCAATGGACTACTACACACGGACACATTAGTGTTTGCCGACCAGCAAAAATTTACATTCATCAACTCTGTGCAGACATTGGTTGCTATCTAGACAAAATCCCAATAACAATGGCCGACAGAGAGAATCAAGAGAATCCATGCTATAAGTAAACTTTAACGATAAGAATATTATATACATGGTGCCTTCAATAAGTTTCTAGACATTTTGTGCAGGCATTTAAAATTGTTGTAGACTGTTGAAAATTCAGTATCTTATTGCTATACATCTTATGAGTTAACTGACCAATTTTTATGATTTCAGCTTCAAATGAACAGCTACAGCAGGAATTAGAATACACCCTACTAAAACCTGATTGTCACAGCTGGTGAATTTCAAAAAATGCAATCTGCACATGAGGACACTTTAGAAGAACGATATGCAATAAGATTCTGTTTTAAACTTGGAAAAAATGCCACAGAAATGTATGAAATTCTTCTAACTGCTTTTGGAGCATCTTGCATGAACCGAGCATGAGTTTTTGAGTGGCATAAGAGATTCAAGGAAGGCAGGGAGTCTCTGAGGGATGATGAGAGGTGTGGGAAGAGTAAGGAAGTCAATACACCAGAGTTGATTGGCCAAAGGGTTAAGGTTACTATGTTGAGGTTTTAAGGGAGTTCAGGAAGAGATTCCTAGGGAAGAGGCCAATACTCTTCAAATCGGGTCAGTGGCATTTCCAGCAGGACAATGCACCAGTCCACAACTCCATCCTTGTCACAGACTATTTGAGCAAGATGGACATCAAGACAGTTCCTCACCCTTCCTAAAGTCCAAACCTTGCTCCCTGTGACTTTTGGTTATTCCCTAAGCTCACAGGTTGTTGTTATGAGACAATTGAGGAGATGAAAGAGGCTGTGACGAAGGTCATTGACACACTCACACAAGAGGACTTTCATAGGGCCTTCCAGAAGTTGTTGGAACGGTACAAGTGCATTGCAGCCGGAGGAGACTACTTCAAAGGAGACTAGAGTTTCATGTGTGTACTATTAATAAAAGTGCCCATACGAAAAAAGTCTGGAAATTTATTTAATGATCCTCGTGTGTATATATATATATCATTTTATTGAGAATACTATTAGAAAATGTGGAAATATCAGTCTTCAATATAACCCACATTCATACAAGATTATATATGTAAATAACAGATTATAGATTATACACACAAATAATATTACATAAATATAAACACACACATACAATGACATGTCAACTGTATAAGGTTATTTCATCCCTAGAGAGAAGGGGAAAAAAAGGGAGTAGACAGCGAGAATAGAAGGAATGAGGAGAGAAACTGATTCCCATCTGATAAGAAGCAGAGATGCCTCATTTCTGCTGTTGATAGATATTTCTTCAACACATGCATATTCATTACAAATGACAGCCAACACCCAACTTCTCTCCTGCAATTTTTATTAAGTAGATTTAGTTGGTCACTCACAAATCCATTTTGTTAATGCCTGCAGCCAAAAATCACTTTCAGTCATTGCTTTTATATAAAGTCAACTGGTGAAACCTGAGCCAAATAAGTTGACTTTTATCCAACCAACCCCATCGAACCCTAATCATAATTTCTGTTTGTTTTTATTTGTCTTGCCTAGTAAGTTGTACGTCTATTAGACATGATATTTACTTCGTGGATAGAAATAATAATTCCTGATGGCAGATCACTTCAAATCCTGAGGTTCCAAGTTCAATCAAGTTTGTTTTTGTTTTTTTTGTATTTATTTAATTCTAATTCACTTTTATACCCCACCATCTTTTTTTTTTTTCCATCTTCCCTCATAATTTGTACAGCATAAAGATATCTTTTCTTTCTGCTGTAAAATCAAACCATTTCAATACCTGGGATCTCAAGTTCAATCCCTCAATTGATTCCCTTCATCCTCTCACATTTCATTTCAATTTCTCTAACATTTTTTTATCATAACTCTCAGATTCAACAATCTATGTTTTATATAACATAGCTTCTTAGCTTAGTCTGGAACAAGGCCAATTAGTGAGTGTTTTATGGCACATCAACTCTTATGGGTTATTTAATGCCAAATCCTGTTCATTTGCATATGATTTACAAGCAAATAGTAACTTTACAGTGTTAAATGGTTTCAAGTATTCTTATTAAACATTAATAATCCTACTCAATATTAATCATTTGTTTGCACACAGTTAAAGGGTTTCAAATGAGGAAGCGGAAAAGAGAACATGAAAATCGGGCTGCACTAATTTTCCAAATTGGGAAAAACCTACCAGCTTTGAAAATCAGCGTTTAAAATCCTGGCCTTATCTCAGAGCTTGATGGTTTGGTTTCTTTGTTTAATGGCATATCAACCTTTGTAGGTTATTTAATGCCAAAGCTATTCTCCTAGAAGAACAGTGGTGGTACTATTTAAACCCATAGCTAGGAGGATAGTAGGGGGTTCATACCTTTCCCAAGGGTATTTGCCCGAAAGTGAATGCAATAGCGTGACTGGAGTACGAACTCGTGTACTACGATTCCACAGTCCATCACTTTAACCATTACACCACAAGGACACCCCACTCAGAGCTTGAATATAAACCTCTGTTTCCAGTAGGAAATAAAACAAAAACAATTTACAGTATGTAGATCACTAAAACTTAGCGTTGTCATTTGGTTCTTTAGTTTTAAGTAACCAGAAATATTAGTTCTGCAATTGTAAAGGATAATAAAGTACTGCTTCTGCCATAGTTATTTGTCAATAAAAAGGTGATCGCAATCTCTCTCAGGAGTCTTGTCTCATATTTATTACAGCTCTTTCTTAGGTAATTGTGGTACAAATTTAACGAAGAAGAGGAAACAGGAACATGACAATTATCTTCCAGTGGAATAAGTATTCATAAAATTTATTTTTTTCTTGTATTTCTTTCATGTTAATTTCTGCTCCTATTTTTTCAACATAACTCTCAAATTCTATGACAGTCAAGAAACAGTTTAGATTTGTTGGAATTCTATCGTAAGGCTCAGTAGCAATTAGTCAGTACTCACAAGCGTAATGAATTACGAGTTGAAGTGAGATTATACAGACATTAGGACATTCCACAATTTGAAGGTGGCCAAGTCCATTCCCTGCACAGTGATTAGTTGCTGGCCCTGTGAATGGGCATATTAGTATATATATATATATATATATATATATATATATATATATATATATGCACTGGCTTGCTTCAGTCATATTTCAGGTGTTACGGGTTCGGTATTGAGTTACCACCCGTTCTACTTTTTGTCTGCCAGCCAGGTGCTAGCTGGGGCCACTGAGTCGGTAAATGCTGTTATTCTTGTTTATTCTGCACTTTAGAGCAGTGACTTCTACAAGATTGAAAAAATCTAAAGGATTATCATAATTATTTAGTTACTTCAAACCATACATCTGTGTGCAAATTTTTAATATTAGACAAAAATACTTGAAACCATATAATCATATGCAAATTATTAGTATTAAGAATAGTTATCTAAAACTATAATTGTGATAGGTTATCAATCGTATGGAAATCTGATCTATCAGAATAAAATGGAATTTCTCCCAAACTGTATAGATACACCTCATGGATGCTAACAAAATACACAGAGAAAAAGGTAGGCAGGAACTATACAATGATGCTACGTGCTGTTTTGAAGAAATCCTTGAAGTAACACTCCACAAAAAGACAGCTGTACGGCCACCTGCCTCCCATCTCCCAAACCATTGAAGTAAGATGAACAAGACACGCTGGGCAGTGCTGGAAAAGCAAAGTCAGACACCTAAGAGATGTTTTTCTAGGGACTCCTGCACATGGACATACCAGTGTTGGCTGACTAGGAAGAACTTAGTTACATCAGCTTAGTCTGGACACTGGATGCAGTTTGGAGGACCTACCAGGAGTGAGGGATGATAGGGATGGATGGCGAGAGAGATTCAAGGGAACTCCATGCTATCAATGAGACTTGATGATAATTGTTCACTTATGATTATAATTAGGAACATTTAAAACCTGATTGGATGATATATTTCCTATTAAAGTGGGACGTCAAGATTTTAGTTGGTTGGTTTCTTTGTTTAATGGCATATCAACCTTTGTAGGTTATTTAATGCCAAAGCCATTCTCCTAGGAGAACAGTAGTGGTACTATTTAACCCATAGCTGGGAGTCAAGATTTTATCCTCAAATCAACTTCAATAAAGCTTGAATACCTGCACCAGAAAAAACTATATATGAAGAGGCTTCAAGATCGGGCAAGCTGAATTTGCTAGGATCCGACTGATTTTTTAACAGCCTGTCAACCAGTTTCGGATTATCTTATACCGAGAGGTTAAAGAATTGGGTCCATTGTACATATATATTTATATTTTTTGTGTAGTCATTTTAGATTTTCGGGTGTTTTTATGTACACAGTCCATCAAATACAAATAATCTTTTACAAGAAGGTTACATAAAAATAAAAAAAATCTGAATATGAGCACAGGTAAAAAATCATACGTAATAGTAGTAATTCTAGCCAAAGTAAGAACATTAAGTTCATAATACCCCAAAATTCACTCTGAATTGTCCAGTGGGACATATGGCATAACAGTTATAGGCGTTGGTTCCCTGAGCTTCTAAGGAGACAATTATCAGAAGGTTTCAGGTTGAATCCTCGCTACAGGCAAGTAACAATACAGGAATACTTAACACTTGTACCCGGTTATGGCTAACGGAATAAGAACAGGCGACCCCTGTGGATTCAATAAAGGACGTAGTTCGAAGTTCCGTGAAGGTTTCCGAGTTCGACAAACACCTGACGAAGGCCGGAGGACATATCGGCCGAAACGTTGTGGAAATAACAATAAAGATGAAGACAATAGTCCGAAAAACCTTAATTATAAAAATCAACAAGCTTTGTCTCAGAAATTTAGACAATCTTTTACAGATTTACTTTATTCGATGAGACCCTAAATAAGTACTGCTGACTCAAGGTTTGAGAGGACCTAAGAAATAATGGTAATGAATAGGTACTCCATACTTCCCAAATCTTCAAGGACTGGAGCCTCACTATTATATACATTTTACTATCATACTAAAAGCACCCCTTTTTGAGGATGTCTAACTCCTCAATAGGGGGAGACCATCAGAGTATTCTAAGTCTCGCCGACAGAGTTGAATAGTTACTTGAAATTAATATTTTTTTTACAAATTATTTGTTTACAAAACTGTTTATAATTATTAATTGTTTACAAATTATTGTAAAGAACATCTAAGATCTGATTGGATAATAAAGATATTTCTTATTCAAGTAGGATGCCAAAGTGTGACTCCAGCAAACCTGACTAAGACTTGAATACCTCATCATCATATCGTGCTGGTAGCACGGATATCCCTGACCCTCTCTCGCCACTCCTCCCTATCGTTCATCACCCTAGGTAGGTCTTCAGGACAACATCCTGTATCCTCACATAGCTGCTGAATGTATGTTCATGCTGGTCGTCCTGCTTTTGTGCGGCCATGTGTGGGGATCCATAAGAGTACATCTCTTATGAGTTCGTCCCTACTTCTCCAGCAGTGTCCTGCATGTCTGGTTCTTTTAACTTGAATAGTTTTCGTGATAGGGGGCAGGTGGCCGTACAGTTGGTGACTTGTGGGGTGTTGCTGCCAGGACTTGTTCAGGATTGCACGCAGCATTGAATACCTACATCAGAAAAAATATATATGAAGAGGCTCTAGATCAGTCTGACTGCATTTTTATGGATCTGGCATTAGTAAAGAAGGACTACTGCAAACGACTTAAGGATTGTGTATGAGATGAAACAAACTTAATAACAACACTATACTAAAAATCTTCTACTTTTGTGACTGTGAACGAGAGTCAAATGAAGATTCCAGCAGAAAGAGGGCAAGACTTTATTTGGTGTGTAGAGCAGAGAAATAAGAAGACTTACTTTAAATTTGATGCCAGCGAAAATTGAGAAAATGTAGAATATTAGTGAGCAGAATATATAAAGATTAGGCCGATGTCGTATGCAAATTTTTGTTGCATAAAAGTAGGCTCATAGACGAACACGGGAGGGAAGTGATTAATTGGAGAGAAGAAGAGAGAAAGAACAGATCTAACGAACGAAAAGCGAAGCTGGAAGTTAAGGTCATCATCATCACGTTGTGCCGCAGGCACGGATATCCTTGATCGTAATAAGCGAGTTCGAACTCCAGTCGCGCTATTACGTTCACTTTCAGACAAATACCCTTGGGAAAGGTATGAACCCCTTATACTCCCAGCTATGGGTTAAATAGGATCACTGCTGTTCTTCTCAAAGTATGGCTTTGGCATTAAATAACCCACGGAGGTTGATATGCTAATAGACAATGAAACCCAAACCCATGTAAGAGATATTCAACTAACATTGTTTCAATTAAGATACTTTGCCCGTAAAATGGCGAACTAGTATTATCGACCCCCCTCCCTCAGAGACGAACATTTTTTTTTTAAAGGCATTGTTAGCAATCAATTTGCAACCAATTAAAGTTCAACTTTTTAAAAATATTTTTATATGTTCAAAATTCAATGACGAAGTAACATATTCGTCATTGAGACTAGGTTTGAACTGTTATCCCTAGAGTAACATCCACAACACAGCAGCTGTACAGCCACTTACCTCCCATCTCATAAACCATCCAAGTTAGATAACAAAGCATGTCAGGCACTGTTGGAGAAGTAAGGACAAACACATGAGCCACATTCTCTTATCATATTTATCAACCCCTCCTCTCGGGCAGCATATGACACAAGGTCGATTTTTAAGCGGAGTTTAACAGGTTTGAATTCAGAGTTTTCCTTCTCCTAGACTAGTTGCCTCACCAAGGCTGAAGAACCTAGTCTGTCCTACTATTTACCCATAGCTGGAGGGAGAATAATTGGATTTATACCTTTCCCAAGGGTATTAGTGCTATGTGAAATGCAATCAGTCTCAGCCAGGATTTGAACTCGTGTTGCCGTGACCAATTCCTACGATGATAACCATTACACCACGGGCACCTCCACATTCTCTTATAGACTACTATACATGGACACTCTAGTATTGGCCAACCATCAAGGATATAAGCATCAACTCTGTCAGGAGATTGGATGCCATCTAGAAGACAGAGAGAGTCAGAGAACTCAGTGCTATCAATATGGCTTGATGAGGAGGACTTCTTGCTCCACATGATAACTCATTAGTTTCTTTAGGCATTTGTCCAAAATTTTAATGAATTAACAAAAGGAAATGAGTTAAGGAGAGAAAAAACAAAGCCGTTAATTATATTTATTACACATCTCACTTCTATATTACACTGCCTATATATATATACATACACACACACAATTATTGCTCTTTTCTTTTCAGTTCAACTCTCATGTAGTACATATAAGGTGCGTACAAAAAGTTTCCAGCTTTTACTTATTTAGAATATTGTTTTGAACTGAGTATGCAGTCTATTCTTAAAAAAAACAAAAAGAATGCTTGGAACTTTTGCACACAACTAATGTAGGGCACATCGTTTTTTTTAGGAGATCTCTTCTGATTTTTTTTTTTTTTTTTTTTCACCTAACTCTTCAGATAAGTTATCTCAGACATCAGGTTGAGTCAAAAAATGAAAAGACACGCTGTAATCATCACCTTACAAGTTTAGTGGGTGGTGTAATGGTTAGCAAGCTAGACTAACAGACCTTCACCAGTGAGTTCGAGTCTCATAAGGTGACCCATTCATTCAGCCTTGTGCCACATCTAAGCAAAAGCTTATTAAATTAGCAATAGACCACTTCCTGAAAGTTGCCCAAATCTTTTGTTGTCAAAGTTTGAAAGGAGCTAGAAGCTGTTGATCCTATTTACCAACCCCTTCGCTCGGGCAGGATATGACACAAGGTCAATTTTTCAGCGGAGTTTAACAGGTTTGAATTCAGAGTTTTCTTTCTCCTAGACTAGTTGCCTCACCAAGGCTGAAGTACCTAGTCTGTCCTACTATTTACCCATAGCTGGAGGGAGAATAATTGGATTCATACCTTTCCCAAGGGTATTAGTGCTATGTGAAATACAATCAGTCTCGTCCAGGATTTGAACTCGAGTCGATGTGTCCATTTCCTACGACGATAACCATTACACCATGGGCACCTCCTGGAAGCTGTTGATGAGGATCCAATATCAACAGTTAAATGCAAAAGGCATGCACAGGATCCTAATAACATCGGAACATGTAACTTTAGACTAAAAGTTCAAGAAATAATTGATAAAAAGTATGGAAAGTAAATCAAAGTCATTGCAAAGGACCTTAAAGTTTCAGAATGCATTATCAGAAGATGTGTTCCGAAGGACATCCAATACAAGTCGGATGGGATGCAGAGAAATATGCTTATGTAGGATGTGACCAGAGAGATTGGTTTGGTTTGGTTTGATGACATATCAACCATTGTTGATAATTTAATGCCAAATCTTAATTTTACATATAAATTAAATATATGATTTGTAAACCCATTTTGTAGATACATACATCTAAATAATCAAACAGTTCTATGTCTAATAATTCAATTTGACATAAGTCATTTGTTTGCACTCATTTTAAATATCAAACACATCTATTTGACCCATAGTGTTGAAGTTCTGCTGTATATCGTCCTTGAGTGTGGTTCACATGTCAAATTACACGTCAAAGTGAATACTCACTTGGGAAGGAGGAAGGGAAGATTATATGCGCATTGGGGCATTTCACAAAACGCAGGTGGTCTTGTCCATTCCCTGGGTGCTGATTGAATGCTAGCATGTATATATCCTGGCCCGCTCATTGACATATTTGTCTGCCAGCCATACGCCAGCCAGGACAGTAAGTATCCTTTATTATTTTATCCATCACGTTAGGGCACCCTATCAGATGCTACCACTCCAGGACAGAGTGAACCTGGGAGTAATGGCAATGAAGGGGTACTCTCCATTCCCCAAAACTCCAGCATTACTGGAGCCTCACCATCAGAACGTTTGTTATATCCAGGACACTCATTGGAGGGGGGTTTATTACTCCTGGGGAATAACCAAGAGAGAGGTCAATCAACACACTCATATTACCATACAATAAAGTCCACTATGACCAACATTATATCCAAAATTGATTAAGATCATCTGATTCGGGCATATTAATGCTTTCAACCCCATATTGAAGCAGCGATTAATGCTAATGATGGATTCATTGAATCAGTGCAATAAAAGGACCCATAAGATTATTTGTACCAATTTGTTTTCAAATACAGATTTTCTTTGATGTGCTTTGCAGCTTTTTCTAAATTTATACAAATGACCTAAAAAAAAACAACAAAAAACAAAAACAAAACGATCCAATCTGGATATATATATTTTCCATGTTCCATTATATATTTTTAAATTCCTCTTTTATTTGTCTATGATTATTTGTTTGCAGTTATATAAATATCAAATATTCCTGTTCAATAATTTATACACAACTGGTTTTCAAATAACTATACCAAATTAACAATAATTGTATTGGATAGCTACATGGTTTCGTGCATTCCTATCCAAAGTTGATAAATCTAAAATGGATCTAGTTGACCCAAGAGTAATGGCAATGAAGAATTACTCCACACTCCCCATAGTTCTGGTTGGGTTTGGTGGGTTTTATGGCATATCAACCTTTGTAGGTTATTTAACGCAAAATCCATTTTTATGTAAATAATCTGTTCTATTTAAAACAATTCAGTTTAGCATAAGTACATAGTTTAATTGTCAAAAACATTTCAAGAAGTTATATGTAACAATTCAGTTAAGTGTAAATACAGTTTTAATGTTGAAAAACAGTTATATTTCAAATAATTCAGTTAAGCATAAGCACGCTGTTTAAATGTAAGTACAGTTTAATTGTCAAAAACATTTCTATTTCAAGCTATTCAGTTTACTCAAACAATTCAGTTTAGCATAAGTATGCTGTTAGTTCTATTTAACCCATAGATAGGGCC
>CAUZXS010002729.1:0-10000 GCA_963585895.1 Sepioteuthis lessoniana
CCCTGTCATAGTGTCATATCTAGGACATTCTTTGGGAATGTCTTATCCCTCGGCAGAGAAGCTGTCGGTGTTTTCTATAGCCCCAGCCGACAGGGCAACAATATGGAAAGGTGGCTTACTAAACTCAGATTAATTCATGAAAAGTCAAGCTCAAAACTAATAATTTAGAATTTAACGATAGAATCTTCCAAGAAAACCTACTTTCTCTTGTCTTTTTTTGTATAGCTCAAATAACTTTCTCCATAGAACTTAAAAACATAGCCTTTGGGTATAAAATTTTCACTAAAAACACTTAACCATCTATTCTATATAAAAGTTATGGGACCGTTACCTACCCATTGATGGACTCTTCCAAATCCTATATTAATCGAGAGCCAAGTACTCTCGGCGTTTGGGGTGAATGGTCAGCCGGTCGTAGAGACTGGATATTCGACTGACTAGTAAGCCTAGCTTACGCCACCACTTTTCTCTGTATCTTGTTACTTCAATATATCCTTAAACTTATACTGTGTTCCGAGTTGTCTTTTCGTGGTCCCAAATAGGGTCCACATCAAAAGTTTTCTACAAAAAAATGATGACGATTTAGAAGTTCTACAAAGCATTTTGAAAAGATATATTGACGACATTGGGATGCAATTTGGTTTTGAAAAATATGCGAAAGTCACCTTTGGAAAAACTCGTTCTACATATAAATACGGAAATTAAAGACTTCGAACACAATAAAATCTATAAATATTTAGACATTAATGAAGCAAATGGTATTAATCATTCTATAAAAAGAGAGAAAATAAGAAACGAATTCTATAGGAGAATAAGAACCATATTAAGAATAAATGTTGGTTGGTTTATTGGGTTTTATGGCATGTCAACCTTTGTAGGTTGTTTAACGCCAAATCCATTTTTATGTAAAACAATTTACTTTAGCATAAGTACACAGTTTAATTGTCAAAAACATTTCCATTTCAAACTATTCAAGCAGTTATATGTAATAATTCAGTTAAGTGTAAATACAGTTTTAATGTCGAAAAACAGTTCTATATCAAATAATTCAGTTAAGCATAAGCACGCTGTTTAAATGTAAGTACGGTTTAATTGTCAAAAACATTTCTATTTCAAGCTAATCAGTTTATTCAAACAATTCAGTTTAGCATTAGAATGCTGTTAGTTCTATTTAACCCTTAGATAAGGCCCTATCAGGTTCTACAACTCCGGGCCAGAGTGGACCTGGGAGCGATGGCAATGAAGGGGTACTCCGCATTCCCCAAAGCGCCAGCACTGCTAGAACCTCACTATCAGATTGTTTAGTGTCATATCCAGGACACTCGTTAGGGGGGGTATTACCCCTCTGCAGAGGTGCAGTTGGTTTATTCTACAGGCCCCCCAGCTGACGGGGCAATTAAGAATAGAATTGAATGCAACAGAATAAAGCAATTGTTGGGTACCACCAACCTTTTCAGCATAATGAGCTAGGCCATCTACCATATATGGCACTAACTCTAATACCAAGAGGTTCCAGTCCAGATCAGTCTGTTACGGATCCGACCGAGTGTGTCTCGGCACCTGGAGATTTCCTTCGGCCTCGGGGGGCCTTCCCACCAGGCTTTTACTCCCTTCGGGTAGGTTGGGTTTATCGCCCGGCACCCGAGGCGCCCCTCATAAGGGAATGCCGAGGCCGTAGGCATTTTGGGGAAATGCCGGACGTGTGTGGGCTACGGCCCTGCGCCCGGACCCACCTAAAAAAGGCCTTGTGCCACACATGCCCGTTAGGTGGGGCGTACATCAAATACCCTAGTCCAGATCAGCCTGGCATGGATCTCGCCGAGTATGTCTCGGCAGCTGGAGATTTCCTTCGGCCTCAGGGGGCCTTTGCCCCAGGCTTTTACTCCCTCCGGGGAGGTTGGGTTTATCGCCCGGCGCCGTAGGCATTTTGGGGAAATGCCGGGCGCGTGTGGGCTACGGCCCTGCGCTCGGACCCACCAAAAAAAAGGTCTTGTGCCACACTTGCCCGTTTGGTGGGGCGTGCAACAAATACTCCAGTCCAGATCAGTCTGAGATCAGGTCTACGCGGACATTCTCGAAACCTATGTATGGTACTAGACCTTGCTGTCTAGTTCAAGCCATAACCCGGCATACGTACCCGGACCCACATTTGGGTTCGTGAAACATTGCACCAAGTGAGCCGATGAGCAGCATAGACCAGCAGGGTTCGAGTCTCGGCTCGTTCCCAACACCCCCCTCCCATTTATCCCCACTTTAATCGGCCTTCGGGATTTTGACTATGTGTCAAGTCCTGTCTGGTGGTAGGCAGCGACAAATAAACAGATCAGTCTGAGATCAGTCTACGAGTCAGACCAGAAGAGCTGTTCCTATTGTTAAAGTATATCCTTACTCTATCACTAATTCTATGTTCTTATTACTAACAGCCTCTCTCTTGGAATTACTCTTCCTGTAAATATAACTATTTTCCTCACATATCGTGGTTTGTCTTATTATTACTACTACTTGTGTTCACTAACCAGAACACAACAGTTTGGCGACGAGGGATTCGAACTCACGCTGCAAGAAAAAGTCCGTACGCCTCACAACAGCAATAAACAGCCTTGCAATGATAGTTAAAGTGATAGTTAAAGCTTAACTATCACTTGATAGTTAAACTGTGATAGTTAAAGCTTAAATAAAAAATAATGGATACTGACGTTAGAAAACTAATACCCTGCCAAAGAATGCATTTCCTAAGAGCAGATATAGAATATCTCTGGAGGTGTCCGTGGTTTAAAGGTTATCGTCATAGGGAATGGTCACGACGACACGAATACCTCCAATTTAATTTAAAAAAAACCCAAAAATTAACCATATTAATGGTCTTTTTTTGAAAACCTTTCTCTCTGTCTGAGGAATGCGTAAAGCATGACACCCAGGGTCACAGACATTTCCATGTAATATATATATATATATATATATATATATATATATATTCTCTTTAAAACCCCCCAAATCGGTCATATTAGGATGAAAAATTTATTTCCATCCAGTTAAAAGCATTGATATAAATCAATGCTTTAAAGAATTGACAGGACTTGTTCAGATCAAACAAAAAAGGAATTAAAATAATTTTTTCATATTCACAGTCAGACTATCCGCCCCCCAAAATGGTATTTCCCCTATATAAAAGTAACCCTTCAAATTCAAGTAACAATAAGTATCAACTAATTTTGGCGTGTAAAGGAACATCCGGTCTCATCATACTTCAAATTTAACAGAGGAAAAATTTACAGCGCCAATAATACATGTCTAAACATTCAAACATATATATATATATATGTATATGTATAATATTATAACAGTGTTGGTTGTCACTAAATCACTTTGTGGGTTTGTGTCGAACCTTCATTTTCTTAACTGCCTGATGATTGTTTTTTTGCAAGAAACTCCATGAAACCCAGGGGTCGCAGTCAAAATTCCATGAATTAAATATATATATATATATATATATATAGCCCAGAAGTAAGCGAGCTCGAAGTTGAGTCATGCTATATCGTTTAATTTTGGACTAATACCCTTGGGAAAGGCATGAACCCTTCTATGACCTCGAAGTAAGCGAGTTCTAACCCCAGTCGTGCTAAAACGTCCCCTTTTGGACTAATACCCTTGGGAAAGGCATGAACCCTTCTATGGCCTCGAAGTAAGCGAGTTCTAACCACAGTCGTGCTAAAACGTTCCCTTTTGGACTAATACCCTTGGGAAAGGCATGAACCCTTCTATGGCCTCGAAGTAAGCGAGTTCTAACCCCAGTCGTGCTAAAACGTCCCCTTTTGGACTAATACCCTTGGGAAAGGCATGAACCCTTCTATGGCCTCGAAGTAAGCGAGTTCTAACCCCAGTCGTGCTAAAACGTCCCCTTTTGGACTAATACCCTTGGGAAAGGCATGAACCCTTCTATGGCCTCGAAGTAAGCGAGTTCTAACCCCAGTCGTGCTAAAACGTTCCCTTTTGGACTAATACCCCTGTGAAAGGTACTCAAGCTATGAGTTAATAGTACCACTAATGTTCCTCCACAAGGATAGTTTTGGTATTAAATAACCTACCAAGGTTGATATGCCATTAAACAAAGAAACCAAACCAAAGTTGTGTGACTAAGAGTCACGTCACACTTAAAGCGACGTTTCTTGCTAGATCGCCAAAGTTAAGTAGCGGTGAGCCTGTTCAGAAGTTAAGAGGGTGACAACTTAGTAACAGCTGACGGAACATTGTAGTGTCTTACTGCAAGGAACTTTAAGTAACGGTAAGAGGTTATAATTTGTTTTGTTTCGTTTGTTTGTTTAATGGCATTAAAAACTTTGTGGGTTATAAAATGCCAAAGCGATCCTTGCAGAAGGACAGTAGTGTTAGTGGAGCAAAATCCACTTAGCATAGTTGGAAGGATAAGGGAGTTTATATCTTTGCCGATGGTATAATTTACAGGGTGGAACGATAAAATCGTCGCCCTAGATAAGACGACACGATTCCATTTCCGTTTAATGAAAACCGGTTTTCTTTTTTTTTGTTGCAGACCATCTACAAGTTGGCAAGTTGTATACAAATCCCAAGAGCGATAGGAGCCTTCTATCATGTCTGAAAGTGACACAATGTTCAACGAGCGAGATCGGAGATGCGCTGCTGTGCAACTCATGCCTCTACCGATCCAAGTTATGACAACAGGACCATTGCCAGCACACTCAAAATGCAAATCCAGACGGTTCAACGCTTGAGGGCACAGGTTAATGCATCGGACGACCCTTTTGAGGTGGTGGAGCGGAAGGACACCGCCAGGAAGACCCGGACCAAGGAGTTCATCGAAAAGGTCCAGGCAATCATTGATGAAACTCCCCAGCGGCCTATTCGGCACATTGCCAGAGATTTAGGCGTCTCACACAGTTGTGAATGCATGTGTGAAGGAGGTCCTACAGGTGTCAGACAAGCCAGATCTTGACTGAGAAGACAAAGAACCTCAGGCTAATCAAGTCTGTCAGGCTCCCCTCTTCCCCTGACCTGAACCCGCTGGACTACTTCGTTTGGTCATACATCGAGAACATCACCAACATGACCTCCCACATCACCAACATGACCTCCCACAGCCTGATCGCCGTCATCCGCCGACTATTCCCCAAGCTCCCGCTGGCGCTTGTGGAAAAGGCATGCTCCCAGTTTCGGATCCGTATCGAGGCGGTGATTGAGGCTGATGGCGGCTACATTGAATAGATGTCAGCTGTACTACATAATCAAGTTACCTGAATTGATTTTCTCAATAAAAGTTTTAAAATAAAGCTGTAGTGTTGTTTTCTTTAGGACGACAGTTTTATCGTTTCACCCTGTACTTTGGGTTACACGCGCACACTTAATATATATATATATCGTCAACTTGGTGTAGTAGTTAACGTGCTGGACTGTGAACTCTTAGTAAGCGAGTTCGAGCTCCAGTTGCACTATTACGTTCATTTTTGGACTAATACCCTTTGATATGAACTCTTTATCTCCCCTTCCCCCTAGCAATAGTACCACTACTGTTCTTCTACAAGAATTGCTTTGGCATTAAATAATTGTTGTGGCCCCGGAAAGGGTCACTAATGAAAAAGCAAACACGGATATTAGATAAACAGATTATATTACACAAGAAAGATAGAGTTACATAAAAAAGGTAATAAGTTTCGTACTGTTCGGATAACTCCGGTAATGATCTGCCCCTGGCTGACAGCGAAATTTCTCAATACTAATAAAGGGGAGAAGAGTCCATTATGGTGAGATGGGTAAGGCTCCCACAACAATAACCCACAAAAGTTGATATTCTGTTTAAAAGAAATCAAATCAATGTACACATGCACACACACATACACACACACACACACACACATATATATATATGCATACATAGACATAAATATAGATACATGAAACATATACGCATATATATATATATATGTATATATATACATGCATTCACACATATACACGCATACATGCACACACACACACACACAAACACACACACACATATATATATATATATATACAAACATACATACACACACATATACATACGTACATTTATACACACGCATACATATACACACACATCAACCCAGAGAGTTGGGGCTCTAGAATAAACAAACTGTACATCTACAGAAGGGTAAGACCCTTCACCTCAACGAGTGTTCTGGATATGACACTAAACTGCATCAGATAGTGAGGCTCAAATACTGGAGCCCTGTGGAAATATAGAGTATCCCTTCATAACAATTATTCCGAGGTCCACTCTGGCCTGGATTTATAGTACCCGTTAAGGATTCCTTTTATGGATCAAATAGAAGTAGTGTCCTGGACATAAAGCAAAACTACATCTGATGGTGAGGCTCAAGTCCGAAGGCTTTAGGAATTGTGGAGTGCCCCTTCATTGTCATCACTCCCAGGTCCACTTTAATTCGGAGTTGTTGTACTAGTTAGAATCCCATCTATGGGTCAAATAGAACTTTTTGATCATTTAACCGTGTGAAAACAAAAGACTGATGTCAAATTGAATTGTTAGCGTTACATAGCAATACTTAAAACCACTTTGCGCAATCAAATGGTTAATATTAAAAAGAATTATTTGTGTTTGACGGGAATACTTGAAACCATTTAAGTGTGTAAAAAAACAAGAACTTTGGTTCATCTAAAAATGTTACCTAAAATACTATTTGTTTAAAAATTATGTATATCTAATATATGTGTATAAACAGAATTTGGAGGTGCTCGTGGTGTAATGCTTATCGTCGTAGGAAATGGCGACTCGAGTTCAAATCCTGGACGAGACTGATTGCATTTCACATAGCACTAATACCCTTGGGAAAGGTAAAAATCCAATTATTCTCCCTCCAGCTATGGGTAAATAGTAGGGCAGACTGATTTCTTCAGCCCTGGTGAAGCAACTAGTCTCGGAGAAGGAATACTCTGAATTCAAACCTGTCAAACTCCGCTTAAAAATTGACCTTGTGTCATATCCTGCCCGAGCGGAGGGGTTGGTTAATATGATAAACAGAATTTGGGATTAAATCACCTACAAAGGTTGATACGCCATAAAACCAAATCAACTAAACGACCAACTTACCTCCTCACACACACACACACACACACACACATATATATACACATATATTTATTCACACACACACATATATATACACACGCATTTATTGATGTAAACACACACACACACACACACACACACACACACACAAATATATATATATATATATAAACATATTTATTCACACACACACATATATATGCACACGTTTATTGATGCACACACACACAGACACACACACACACACACACACACATATATATATATATATATATATACACAGACACATTTATTCACACAAACACATATATATACACACATCTATTGATGTACATGCACACAAACATATATACACACACACACATTTATTCACATACGCACACATATATATACACACATTTATTGATGTACACACACACACACACACACACACACATATATATATACACACACATTTATTCATACACACGCATATATATATATGTGTATATATAAAGTTGACGACCGTACTCGTGGGCGACTTGAAGGCTCCCTTTTCAAAAGTTACTACACCGAGGTGTAGGAGAGGGCACTACTCCTTTCCCTGGATTGCTCCACTTTACCCTTGATACGTACCTAATATTGCTGAGTGTTTAGCAAGGAGGTATCAAGTACCATTTTTAAAGTCTTTGGTATGACGCGACCAGGGATTGAACCCTGGTCTCCCGGACCATTGGAACACTATCTACCCACTGGGTCAATGAGACGGTTATACACAGATATATATACATTTACTCATATACACACACGCATGTATACACACATTTACTCATATATATACACACACACATATATATATACACACATTTGCTCACATATATACACACTCACATCCACACACACATATTTATACACATATATTCATATGCACACACACATATATATACACACACACACATATATATATATATTTATATATACACATTTATTCATATATATACACACAAAATATATATATATACATATATATACGCACACGCATATATAACACACATTTTTGTTTTTTCCTTGAAGGTATATATATATATATATATATATAGTCATCCACAGACAGATCTGTTTCGTTCTATCAGAACTGATCAGTGTGTCTAGACAGTATCTCCCTGTAGCTGGGATCGAAACCCGGTTGACTCAAACGCCAAGCCAAAGTTTCTAACCATTTAACTATGAGGAGATATTAGCTACGAAGTACATTTTAAACGGTTATGAATCACAGTTACTATTGTTTACATACATCCGTTCAATATATATATATATATATATATATATATATATACAGTTCAATATATATATATACCTTTAAGGAAAAAACAAATTCTGTCACATTAGGATTATGAATTTATTTCCATCCTGTTAAGAGCATTAATATGAATCAATAAGAATTGAACAGGACTTCTTCAGATCCAACATGGAGATAATTAAATGAATTCAGCCAGAACCAGTTTTATCTTAAAGGAAAGTTTGCTATGTGATATCATTTACATTGAACTCTTTACCAGGAATATCTAAATATTCGAATCTTGAATAATTTAATTGTCCTGACGGAATTGTTCCCTACTCTGGATTTACTGGACTGAAGAATACCTATATATATATAGGACATTCGTTGGGGTCTTCTGGCCGGGATTAGGGGATTTGTATCTGAAAACCCCTGTGAATTTAATTATTATTATTGTTCATTCATTTTCGAGTTTTATTTTACATCAGCGTTGACCGATGGTTCCTCACTGGAGTTTGTGTGACTGCGAGTCTCCTAGAATCTCCAGGACATTTCTCAGTATTCTGAGCGATCTTAACAATTCAGTAGTTAGGATGGTCTCCACTCGTCCACTTAATTCCAAGTCTACCAGTCTCTGTACCAATCCTTTGGTGACTGTACCGAGTGCAACACTTACAACTGGTATCACCGTCACTTTCATGTTCCTTATCATTATTATTATCATTACTTTCTTTTTCCTTTTCGATTTTTTTTCACACCAGCGTTAGCCGATGGTTCCTCACTGGAGTTTGTGTGACAGCAAGTTTCCTCGAATCTCCAGGACTTTTCTCAGTATTCTGGCCGATTTTAACAATGCAGTTGTTTAGATGGTCTTCACTTGTCCTCTTACTTCCAAGTCCTCCAGTCATTTTACCATCTATTATTATTATTATTATTATTATTATTATTATTATTATTATTATTATTATTATCATTCCTTTAGAGTTTTTCACATCAGTGTTAGCTGATGGTTTTTCACTGGAGTTTGAGTGACAGCAAGTCTCCTCACGTCTCCAGGACTCGTCTCAGTTTTCTGGCCGTTCTCAGTAATGCTGTCATTTGGATAGTCTCTACCCGTCTGCCAACTTTCAAGTCTTTTAATAATCCTTTAGTTATTGTGACTAAAGCACCAATCACAATTGGTATAATCGTCACTTTTATGTTCCACAGCTTTTTCAATTCTCTAGCAAGGTCGAGGTACTTATCCTTCTTTTCACATTTCTTAAGATTTATTCTGTGGTCCGCCAGGACAGCAAAGTCGACAATTTTGCAAATTCTCTTCTTTTTGTTGATTATTATAAGGTCTGGTCTTCTGGCCGGGATTAGTTGATCCGTTTGTATGTTAAAGTCCCATAGGAGTTTATGTGTGTCATTTCTAGGACGGGTGCTGGGTTGTGTATAAACCATTATTATTATTACTTTTTCTCACTGGATTTTGAGTGACAGCAAGTATCTTCAAGTCTCCAGGATTCTTTTGAGTATTCTGGCAGGTCTTAATAATACTGTAGTGTGGATGGTCTCCGCTTGTCCTCTTATTTTCAAGTCCTCCAGTCCCTGTACCAATCCTTTGATGACTGTGCTGAGCGCACCGATTACAATTAAAG
>CAUZXS010002730.1:5000-65000 GCA_963585895.1 Sepioteuthis lessoniana
ATGAATTAGAGGGGTAATTTATATATATATATATATATATATATATATATATATATATATATATATATATATGTGTGTGTGTGTGTGTGTGTGTGTGTGTGTGTGTGTGTGTGTGTCTAAAGAGCAAGAAAGGATGAAAACGCGCCGATCATGTTAGACGCGATCTGGTTTGACCCAATGAGGTTTGACCCTATGATTTGTGACTTAGTGTCTCAGAATTTCGACTGTTTGACACGCTTTTGGCATCGCCCCAAGTCAATGCAGATAACTTGGAAGAGCATATAAAAAGGGAAAAAACACACAAAAAGTTACAGTCATCGACAGACGTTGGTAGAATCATTTAGTTAATCTCTCGGGGCAAGAACAGTTTTGGCTTCAGATCCTTTGTTTAATGGCATATCAACCTACGCGGGTTATTTAATGTCAAAGGCAACCTTGTAGAAGGGCAGGAATGGTATTATTTTACCCAATGCTGATTCTAATAAGAGGTATTTGCAGTTGGCAATTTATTCACCAAAATGCTCCTCCCATCAGTCGATTGTCAAGCTGATAGAGGGGTTGGGTAAATACATGCAAAAGTATATAAATTTGTAGAAATCCCAAGTAACTGCAACCCTTGTATATATATATATATATATATATATATATATATATATATATATATATATATATATTTCTGAATAATTTCTATTTTGGCTGAAAATTGATTAGGTGCTTGGTTTTACAGCATGTCATCCTTTATAGGGTTATTTTATGATATTTACCAACCCCTCCGCTCGAGCAGGATATGACACAAGGTCAATTTTTTAAGCGGAGTTTAACAGGTTTGAATTCAGAGTTTACCTTCTCCTAGACTAGTTACCTCACCAAGGCTGAAGAACATAGTCTGCCCTACTATTTACCCATAGCTGGAGGGAGAATAATTGGATTCATACCTTTCCCGAGGGTATTAGTGCTATGTGAAATGTAATGTCTCGTCCAGGATTTGAACTCGTGTCACCGTGTCCATTTCCAGCGACGATAACCATTACAACACGGTTATTTTATGTCAAAGTTTAACTATTATAGTTTTCAATTTTACATGATACAAAAACATATCTTCACAGACATTTTAAACACTTCCTTATCTCAAACATATCTAACTCATAAACAGGTACTATTACTCCAGGTTAGAGTGAACCTGGGAGTGATGGCAATGAATGGGTGACTTCACCCTTCATAGAGCTCCAGAACAGAAGCCTCACATCCTGAATCATACCCAGGACACTTTTTTTGTTTGGCAGTGAGGGGATCTTATTCCTCTGCAGGGGATAGTCAGCATATTCTAGGGACAGGAAAAATAAAATTTGGGTCTTCTCTTATTTGAAAATCAACTTATTCACCAAAATACCCCTCCCATCAGTCAATTGTTGAGCTGATGTCTTCATTATTGAATCATTTAAGGGAGCCACCATAAAGCAACATCTTTACGTTCAAAGGTTCATATCTCAATATACAGCGTGAAAACAAACCATTTAGACTGAAGTTATATTTATGAGAAGAGAAATACTTGATTGAAAAGTGGCAAATTATCATCATCATTGATATAACAGTCATTTGCAGTTGTCTGTAAAGGAGGAAATTGTTTTCTTGAACAAAGAACTTTTACTGTCATCACACAATGGATATCAAATAATAACAATATGGTTATTATCTCTAATTTTCAGAAGAATCATCTATCATTGTAAAAGACTTGTTCAAGGCAACTGAATCAATTCTTTTTTGCTATCGTTACAAAACATTTCAGCTGTTCTATTCCTTAATCTTTTTTTCAGTCAAGTGTATAATCCATAAGATTGCTCCCTCATGAAATTTTAGTTATCATAATAAGTTCTTCATTATCTATGATCGATATGTTTGGTCGTAGATTTGACCCTAACAGATACGACAATTCCGGGTAAGACTGGACCTTGAACTATTGGCAGGGAAGGGAAACCTTATCATCGGGTACAATTCAATATGATACCAAGAACACCTTCTTACAAGGGATGCAATTGTCATATTTTAGGCCCCACCGAGTGAGCGACATGTACGGGCTTAAATGGTTCTTAAAGTAAGATATGGTCCCTGAATTGGTCTAGAATCTCTTTTCAGAAAATTATATCAGAACAACGAAAAATAAATTCAGTACTTACAGTTTCTTTTGTTTAATAGCATACCAACCTTCGAGGTTTATTTAATTCCAAAGCCATCCTTGTAGAAAGGTAGCAGTTGTACTATTTAACTTGTAAATAGGAGGAAAAGAGAGTTCATATCCTCCCCCGACTATTAGTCCGAAAGTAAACGTAATGGCATGACTGGAGTTTGAACTCGGTTACTTCGAGGTTGCTGTCCAGTACATTGGCCACTACGCCCGAAGAACTCCCAAAGGCAAGAACAGTGGAATAGTAGTCATTAACTATCTCATAAAAAGGCCAAGGAAGCTAAAACCATCAACCAATCTTTTTATTTTGTTGCTCTTATAATTTACAAATAGCGTCTCTGTGTTCTGTTTCCGAAAAAAAAAAAATAACTGAAGAAAACGAAAGGAAAAAAAAAACTAATTCTTTAGAAAATATCAGTCAAATGGGGGTGGGAAAATAGATCTGATGTAAAGTGAGGGTAGAATAAGGCGTCGCCCTTTGGTGACTCGAGACTATTGCTTTAATGTCAATATGTTGTGTACTGTAGATAGAAGGGAGAATTTATAGACACTAAATCAATATACATAAAACGAGAAGAAAGAAATCAATCTGTCTTGGGTAGTTTTCTGCCGGCAGCTAAATATGCGACCCACGTCGGATTTTATTGAGTGTCTATAAAAGTAATAAGATCCATGAAAACGTGTATTCAACCGTGAAGTGTCTTGGGAAGAAATTGTAATTTGTCATAATATTTTGCATTGTTAGACCTCATTGCATGCAATCTTATCTATAACAGCATCAAATACTTCAGAATAGACTGTAATGAAGACACCACCAGAAAGGAATAAATTATTCAGATCAGCATGCTTATATATATATATATATATATATATATTGATACACACACACACACACACACACACACACACACGCACACACACACACACACACACACACACACACACATATATATATATATATATATATATATATATATATATATATATATTGATATATAGAGATATACAGTGTGTGTGTGTGTCTGTGTGTGTCCATAAATAAGTGCACCCTGATAATTTTTGGGGAAAGCAAAGCTGCCAGATTTTTATTATTTCTCGTGGAACATGATATAATCAAAATGAATATTATCAGGCATTGTTTATTACGAAACGCTATACCACTATATATATATATATATATATATATATATATATATATATATATATATATATATATATATATATATAAACAAGTTTATTTCTGGTTAGAATGTTATAGATTGTGTGCCAGTTAGAAGACGTGGAGGAGCAGGAAAAGAAAGAGAAGAAAGAGCAGAAGGAGAAGGAAAAGAGTGGGAAGGAGATTGTATTTATGTTAGAAGAAGAAGAAGAAGAAGAAGAAGAAGAAGAAGAAGAAGAAGAAGAAGAAGAAGAAGAAGAAGAAGAAGAAGAAGAAGAAGATGTTTTTATTTGAGGTAGAAAGCAGAAAGAAAAGGAAATAGGATGTATTGAACAAAATTTAGAAAAGCAGCAGCAGCAGCAGCATTAAAACTGGAACAAAAACTAAAGAAGAAAAGAAAAAAAAAATCCCAAACAAAACAATCCAACCCGACATAATGATAAACATATGGATATCCTAACTATTTTTCACGTCCCTGAAACAAAGATAATTTGAATTAATGTCAAATAAACTTTTATTATTGTTGTTTTGGGACATTTCTTTTATAACTAAACATATGCTAGCGTCTACTGCTGGGAAACAAACAAACAAACAAACAAACAAAAAAATAAAAATAATTGAACAATTTGATACATCAAGTGGAAAGATCATGATAGCGCAGTGGTTAGTACAATATTCTTCTTTAGTGAATTCGATTCTCTCTGAGTACCTAACATGTCTGGCAAATGACTGGTAACCTCTCTTCGGAACATGTGTCTTATACAATGTAACATCTGTGATGCTATTTTGACGTCATCAAATTTATATCTTGTTGGTGAGACGCCAGCAGCCTCGTCTAGAATTGAACTCGGGTCGCTGATTCCATTTCAAGCGTGCATATCACACACACACACACACACACACACACACATATATATATATATATATATATATATATATATATATATATATATATATATATATATATATATATATATATATATATATATATATATATATATATATATATATATATATATATATAAGTAAATAATGAAAAAAAAACGAAGAAAGTCCACGTTTTAACGTTTCGGTTAAACATCCATCGGTGATCTAACGACACTTCATGACATCTTTTGAAAGTCCTGATGATGATTTATTGAAATCGAAACGCTATAACGTAGACTTTATTTCATATCAAATTCTTCAATTTGGATTTCTTTGTTTTTCAATTTTTCTCCACACACACACACACACACACACACACACACACATATATATATATTCTACTATATATATATATATATATTCTACTATATTTGTATACATATATATATATATATATATTTAGTAGAAAAATCTATTTATTATCCTACATACATACATACACTAGTGCTCAAACGTATAAAATGAACCTACAACAGACATCTATACCACTGCCCACCAAATATCAACAGAAAATTCCAAGTCTTCAACCAAAATGAATTACGCGAGGCGAAAAAATTACAACGATCACTAATCCGCTCGCTAATTCCCAAAATAAATCCAGAACCAAAGAATAACATATTCTAATTGCCCCAAACTAAATTCGAACCTTCCCCGCAGTCCAAAATAAGTCGTGCCTAATCAACAACTGAACAAAAAGACAGATAATATCAAACCCTTCCTCATCTCAATCCAGGGGCCCCTCAACATCAAGAACAAAATGAAAACGAAACTGATGAGAAACCTATTACTAAACAAGTTCTTGAAAACAAACAAAAATAATATAACTTCCAAGAATCGAAACATAAAACCAAAACCCTAAATAGATTCAAGAGGGTAGAAAGTATGGATATTTAGACAATGTCAGAGTTCGTATAGACCTCGAATTAGTGGATGCATTTAAAATATATAGGATGCATCTGCAAAGTGGGACTATCTACTAAGCATGTGCTTGTGAAGCAAAGTTCACTGCTTGCTTTTGTCTCTCGCTCTAACAATTCATTCAATAACAAAAACATTTACCAAACAACTATTTGCTTGCAAATTGTATGAACAAAAGGTAAAATGCCTCCCCCAAACCCCTCCGCCCAAAAAACTGAATTTGATGTTGGATGACCCACAGTGGTTAATATGCCATTAAACAAAATGACTTTCTTTCTTTCCTTTATTTCTTCCTTTTTTTCTTTCCTTCATTTCTTCCTTCCTTCCTTTTTTTCTTTCCTTCATTTCTTCCTTCCTTCCTTTTTTTCTTTCCTTCATTTCTTCCTTCCTTCCTTTTTTTCTTTCTTTCTTATTATATTTCTGTCCCTTTTCTCTCTGACCTGCAGAGTTGCTTTTCTTTTGTTTCCTGACAATCAAAATGGAATGGTTTATCAATTATCGAAGATCATGACAGGTTTTGATATTCAAATGCTTATGTTCATGCCTTCTTATAGAGAGAAGAATGGATGTCTTATATTTTATTACATATAATAGGCTCTTTTTTTAAAATCTAAAATGAAAAAATCATTAGTACTGGGGACGTAAGAGAACCTGTTGCCAGTGGTGGCGACCTGTAATCTAACATACAAAAACATGTAACTCTCAAAGACAAAACACAAAACCAAAACACTAAATAGATCCAAAAGTGTGGAAAGTATGGATATTGAAACATTAACAGTATAATTGCAGACCTCACATTAGTGGCTGTATATAAAAAAAGTAATGGTTTTTTGCTTTGTCGTTGTTTAATGGCATATCAATCTTCTCGGGTTATTTAATGCCAAATCCATCCTTCTAGAAGAACAGTAGTGGTACTATTTAAACCATAGCTGGGAGGATAACGGGGTTCATACTTTTCCCAAGGGTATTTGTCCGAAAGTGAATTATCGTAAAAAGTAAAGTAAAGTTGGCGACCGTGGTCGAGAGCACCCAGAAAGCTCCTTTTTCGATAGCTACTATACCGAAGCGTAGGGGAGGGCGCTACTCCTTTCCTTGGATTGCTCCACTTTACCCTTGATACGTAACTTATTTTGCTAAGTGTTAAGCAAGGAGGTATCAAGTATCATTTTTAAAGTCTTTGGTATGACGCGACCTGGGATTGAATCCTGATCTCCCGGCGAACATTGGCGAACAGAGGCTCCTGCAATTATAGCTCTCTTTTTTTTGGGGGGGGGGCGTTTCGTTAAATTCTAAGTTGTGCAACCGTAACCTGTGTCCGAAATCGCTTATTACGATGTCACAGCCGAGCACGTTAACCAAGGGATCTCTCTATCCCGAAAAGATTTTGCAAATTTGAATAAAAGCGAATACTCGCAAGGGAACGTAATAGCGGGACTGGAGTTTAAACTCGCTTACTACGATTCCACAGTCCATCGCTCAAACCATTAATGCCAAGAGGCAAATATATATATATATATATATATATATATATATATAGGATGCGCTTTTGTCTCGGGCTTTAACATTTCATTTACTAACAAAAGTATTTACCTTGCAACTATTCGCTTACAAATCATATATACAACATTGATAAATACATAAATAAATATATAACAGCAAAACATGATTTGGCATTGGATTATCCCCTCCAGGGATTGATATGCTATTAAACAAAGTAACTAACAAAATTATTCGCTTACAAATCGCATTCACAGAAAAAAAAAATGGAATAAAATAAGCCAGAAGGGTTGATATATCGTTAAAATCCTACCAACCAACGAACCATCCACACATATATGTATGTGTGTGTGGTTGATCGTAATTTTCATGATGATGTAAAACTTCTTATTAAATTTCCTATTTCCACTTTACTGGTCTTAATAAGCAGCAATTATATTTCATCAATGGTCATTTAACTTAACTGATGGGCTGATTTTAACGGCATGTCAATCAGTCTATGGTTATTTCAAGCCTTGACGTTTGGGAATCGCGTTCATTGTATATTTATATTCTCTTTTTTTGTTTAGTTGTTTCTTAGATTTATTTTTCGTTCACGGTCCAGTCAAATACAAATAATTCTTAAACAGGTGTATTTGCCCCATAGATGGTTCCTTAAAAGTAGTAAAAGAAGTGTCTTAGGTATGACACTACACTACATCTGATGGTGAGGGTCCTGTTCTGGACCTCTGGAGCGAGTGGAGTATCCTTCCATTACCATTACTCCAAGGTCTGCTCTGATCCGGAGGAGTAGGTTTCGGTTTCTTTGTTTAATGGCATATCAACCTTTGTAGGTTAATGTTAAAGCTATTCTCCTAGAAGAACAGTAGTGATACTATTTAACCCATAGCTGGGAGGATAAGGGGGTTCATACCTTTCCCAAGTGTATTTGCCCGAAAGTGAACGTAATAGCGCGACTGGAGTACGAACTCGCGTACTACGATTCCGCAGTCCATCGCTTTAACCATTACACCACGAGGACACCTCCTCCGGAGGAGTTGTACCTTGTAGGGTTCAATCTTAGGATCAAATAGACGTGTTTAAAATTCATTCGTATTCGACAGGACTGTCTGCAAAAACAAACTCGTTAAAAACAACAACACAAAAAACCTTAAGAAATTTAAGAAACGATGCGTTTAACTGCGGAAAAATATGTGAAATTACTTTTAGGCTCTAGCCTAATCTCTGCTGCACAGTCTGGAGCAGGAAGCAAGAGGCATTGGTCTCTACATGAACTCAGATAAAAAAAAAGAGGTAATATGTTTTATTCAAGATAGTACCATCTCCTCAAAAAATATCAAGCCACTCAAATTAGTAGGCCAGCTCATATACTTCGGTAGCACTATCTCATCAACTGAAATTGATGTCACCATACGCATCGGTAAAATGAGGAATGCTATCGACAGGTTATTGACAATAAAAATCTCTAATAAAATAAAACAGTAATTCTTCCAGGCTGTAGCCGTGTCAGTACTATTGTATAGTTGAACCACTTACACCCTAACAAAATTCTTGCAGAAAAAGCTCGATGAGAACTACGCAGAAACGTTGTTTTAAAGAAATCCTGGAAACAGCATCTAAAAAATAGCAGCTGTACGGCCATTTACCTCCCATCTCACAAGCCATCCAGAAAAAGCGAACAAGACATGCTGGACACTGCTGGGCAAGCAAGGACGAAATCCTAAGCTACGTCCTCAGATGAACTCCTACACATAGACACACCAGTGCTGGCCGACCAATAAAAGCGTATATTCATCAACTCTGTGTGGAAGCTAGATAACGTCAAGAGGACTTACCGAGTGTGACAGCAGATAGGACAGATAGTGCGTGTGCATGTCTGTATGTGTGTGTGTGTGTGTGTGTGAGAGAGAGAGAGAGAGAGAGAGAGAGAGAGAGTCAAGGAAACCTGATGATGAAGATGATGATGATGACCATATCGAGACACGATATTTAACAGCAGAATAAATTTGTGGAGTATCTTGAATGTTTCAGGGCTTTAAGTCATTGCCTTTTGTGTTGGGCTGGTTTTTGCATAAAGCTAATGATACAAGCAGACCGGCCTGGCAAATGTTTCTTGTCGAATTAAATTCTGACCGGACGGACAAAGCAAACAGTTTGAAATAAAAGAAAACAATGAATTAAAAAAAATAAATTTTGAAATACCCCTAAGCAAAAAAACAAAAAAAAACAAACTAAAAAACAAAAAACAAAACAAAACAAATGAAAATAGATATCACATTAATGTGATTTTAATTATATTAGTGTTTCCCGACAAAATCGTTTCTCTCTTTCCGTAAGATATATTTACATATACGCAGAGAGAGTTTAAACAACATTAACACTTTAAATAAACAAAATTTAGGTTTATTTTGGTTTCTTTAATGGCATATCAGCCTTCGCGAGTTATTTAATCCCAAAGCCATCCTAGTAGAAGAACAGCAGTTATACTATTTAACCTTTAGTTGTTGGGGTGGTGGATACGAGAGTTCATATCTTTCCCAAGGGTATTTGTCCGAAAGTGAATTATTGTAAGCTCCAGCAATTATAGCTCTTTTCTTTGACGTTTCGTTAAAGTCTAAGTAGTGCAACCATACAGTAGTTCTGACCCAGCTACAGTTTGAGAAAATTACCGTTTTATTTTATCAAAGTGTTCAGATTTCTATACAGTCGATAACCTGTCGAGTTCAAGTTTTACCTCTGCCTATTTTGAGAGTTCATACCTTTCCCAAGAGTATTTGTCCGAAAGTGAATTATTGTAGGCTCCAGCAATTATAGCTCTTTTCGTTAAAGTCTAAGTAGTGCATCCGTAACCAGTGTTCAAAATTGTTCTGGACAAGTAAAGGGTCCGGAAGTATAACACAACTCGGGTTTGCGCGGAACAAAGTATATTAACGAAGTATAATACAACATATGTACAAAGTGTTAGAAGTCAGTTCGACGGCCAAGTGTTCGCCGGGAATAAGTACAGAGCCCGGTATTAATAGCCACGGAAGAGTTCATTACCGACCGCAGGTTGGGTACCATAACAGAAATCCCTCATTATGATGTCGCAGCCCAGCACGTTAGCCAAGGGTTCTCTCTACCCACGAAAAGATTTTGAACATTTAAACAAAACGAATGCTCGATATTTTCTAGATATGTATGGTTATAAAAAGAAAATAAGCATTAAGAAAAAACATTGTAGGTTCTATTTAACCTTTAGTTGTTGGAGTGGTGGATATGAGAGTTCATACCTTTCCCAAGGGTATTAGTCCGAAAGTGAAATCGTGTAGGTTCCAGAAATTATTGCTCTTTTCTTTGGCGTTTCGTTAAAGTCTAAATAGTGCAACCATACAGTAGTCCTGACATGGCTACAGTTTTAGAAAATTACCATTTTATTTCATCAGTGTTCAGATTTCTATACAGTCGATAACCCGCCGAGTTCATGTTTTACCTCTGCCTATTTTGATATCGCTTTCAGTTGATGAGATAGTGCTATCGGGGTATATGAGCTGGCCTTCCATAGAGAAATAGATATAAAATACCATGATCCGTTAATGGACGAATATTTGTCTCGGGATCTGTATAAGAAAATTCCACTAATGCCACCAGTGGAAATTTAGTAATGCTTCTCAATTTGCTGACTCTCTCTGACGGCGGCGGTTGCTCGGTCTAGGCTGTGTGAGTGGGGAAGCCCAGCATTCACGTCACGCGGCCGACACTCCTCGAACCTCAGAGGACCGTCCCCACCAGGCTCTAACCATCCTTGGAGGTGTTAGGTTAATTGCTTGGCGCGTGAGGCGTTCATTTTTATGGGAATGCCGACGGGGCTCGAGGAATCTTTGGAGCCGCTGAGCGAGTCTGGGCTACGGCCCTGCGCCCGGATCCACTTTAAAATAGGTCTTGTGTCATAGTCGCCCGTTTGGTGGGGCGTGCGACAAATAGCGTAGTGCTTCTCTATCCTCGTACCTAAAAATCTTTAAATAGCCAAGAGAAAATATAACAGAAAATAACGTGTATTTTATTTAATGGTTACGATTGCAACAATCTCACTGATCCTAATCATGAAGCAGACATCATCACCTTCTATAATGAGTTATCTTCCCTTGTCAGACAGTCCCAAACTCAACTTTCTGATCATCAGTGGAGTCATGAATGTTGAAATAAGCAAACATGGAAATAGTAAATTTAGCTTACAAAGACAAACAGAAATAGTGAATATCTAGCAAAGATTTTTTCTAGAAAAAACTTGCATGCCTAAATAGTAAATAAAAAAAAAAGATAAAAAAGAGGGAAACTGTAGACATCTTCATCATCGAGTCGCACTGACTGCACGGATTTCCCAGACACTCCTTCTCGATCCGTCTTTATCATCCACCACTTACGGCAGGTATTCCAAAATACATCTTGTCTCTGCACAGAGCTGTTGAAAATTAGCTCTTGCTGGTCGGCTAAAACTTACTCTAATAATTCGAAAGAACAGCAAGATTATATATCTATAAACAAGAAGTGGATAAATAGCGCTTTGAACTGTGAGGAAGGAGTATTTTCGAATCATAGAATCGACTGAGTCTATGAAGAAATAAGAAACAAACAGATAAAGCTACACGATAGGATTTACGTGGTGAGTTCACTAAGTTTCCAGACTTTTTTGTACAGGCATTTAAAATTGTCGTAGCCTCTTGAAAATTCAGTATGTTATTGCTATACATCTTATGAGATGACTGACCAATTTTGATGATTTCAGGTTCAAATGAATAGCTACAGCAGCAATTGGAATGCACCCTACTAAAGCCTGATTGTCACAGCTGGTGAATTTCAAAAATGCAATCTGACATTTTAGAAGAACGATATGCAATAAAATTCTGTTTTAAACTTGAAAAATGCCATAGAAACATATGGAATGCTTCAGACGGCTTTTCGACCATCTTCCATGAATCGAGCATCAGTTTTGAGTGGCATAAGAGATTCAAGGACGGCTCAGAGTCTATGAGGGATGATGAGAGGTGTTGGAGGAGCAAGGAAGTCAATAGACCAGAGTTGATGGGCAAAAGGGTTAGGGTTAGGGTTACTATGTTGAGGTTTTAAGGGAGTTCAGGGAGAGATTCCGTTGGAAGAGGCCAGCACTCTTCAAATCGGGTCAGTGGCATTTCCACCAGGACAATACACCAGTCCACAATTCCATCCTTGTCACAGACTATTTAACCAAGATGGGCATCAAGACAGTTCCTCACCCTCCCTATAGTGCAGACCTTGCTCCCTGTGACTTTTGGTTATTCCCTAAGCTCAGAGGCTGTCGTTATGAGACAACTGAGGAGATGAAAGAGGCAGTGACGAAGGTCATTGACACGCTCACACAAGAGGACTTCCATGGGGCCTTCCATTAGTTGTTCGAACGGTACCACAAGTGCATTGCAGCCGGGGGAGATTACTTCGAAGGGGACTAGAGTTTCATGTATGTGCTATCAATAAAAGTGCCCATACGAAAAAAAGTCTGGAAACTTATCGTATGCACCTCGTATCCTCACTTGTCAATATAGATAAAAGCAATTAATATACGGCAACAGCAAGAAATAACATTGATGCTCTTCAGGGTACATCTGAAATACTCTCCGAAAAAAAATGCGAAAACTTTATTACAGCCCATATAGAAGCAACAGCAGAGTGAATACCAACCAAATGTAGAGCCATCTGCCTCTCATCTTACAGACCACCCAAGAACTAAGAATGAATCTGTAAGCGACATTCTCGTATGGACTTCTTCATATGAACACGCCAGTGTTGGCTGACCAGCAAAGACTTACATACATTAGCTCTGTGCGGACATCGGATGCAGTTTAGATGACCAGTCAGGATTGATGGACGGTAGAAACGGATGACGAGAAATAGTCAGAGAACTTTGCCGGACTTGCTGGTGTCCATTGGTCTAGTTGGTAGAGTGTTTGCCACTGGCTCAGGAGACCGGGGTTCAATTCCAGGTCGAGTCATAACAGAGACTCAAAAATGGTACTTGATACCACCTTGCTTTACATTTAACCTTATAAGATACGTATCTAGGGTAAAGTGGAGCTATCCAGAGAAAGGAGAAGTCTCTTCTCCTAGACGCTGGTGTTATAGGAGGCTTCGGATTGCCATCGATTACAGTCACTAGCTTGACTTTTATATATATATATATATATATATATATATATACCTTCACGCTTCATACATGTGTGTGCGCGCACGTGTGTAGGTTAGTATCTAGATATATGCTTTCAAGTTACATACATATATTTGATTTCTCACGAGAATATACCTACATATATATATGATTTATATATATATATATATCAATATAGATGCTTTCGAGCATACAATATATATATATATATATACATATAGTAACAATTGTAGGAAGTGGACACGGCGACACGAGTTCAAATCCTGAACGAGGCTGATTGCATTTTACATAGCCCTAACACCCTTGGGAAAGATATGAATCCAATTATTCTTCCTCCTGCTATGGGTAAATAGTAAAGCAGTCTTTAGCCTTGGCAAGACAACCAGTCTAGAAGAATGAAAACTCTGAATTCAGACCTGCTAAACTCCGCTTAAAAAATTGACCTTCAGGCTCATCCTGCCCATACGCTAAAATATCTATGCCTTCACACACACACTCACACACACACACACACAAATATATATATATATATATATATGTGTGTTTGTGTATATGTAAGTATATATATATATGTGTGTATTTGTGTATGTATATAAACAGAAATATATTGACCAATTTGATAAATCAAATTGGTCAATATATTTCTTTTTATGCCCTCGCACAATACACACGCATGCACACAAATATATGGTTTCAAACATCATCATCCTCATCATCATCAAATCGTGTCGATAGGACAGATACATTTGACTCTCTCTACCACTATTCGTTCATATCGACTATCACTTTTGATAAGCCCTCTCGACAGCACTTAGTGTCCGCATCTTACACAATATATATATATATATATATATATATATATATATATATATATATATATACTTTCAGACATATATTCATATACACATCCACACACAATATATATATATATATATATATATATATATATATATATATATATTTATGTATGTATGTGTGTGTGTGTGTTTACTTTCGCACAATTAGACATATTGATACATGGATGTTTGTAATTGTCGTAACGCAGAAATCGATTACCAATTAATTACCTTCAACCTAAACAATAGATGTTCGTTAATTAGACCTCCCAGGAATCGATGTCGATAAATGACATTTCTCTTGCGACGGAAAATCAATCAAATAAATATTTAGAAAATCAAGATTGGTGACAAATGATCAGCTGATATAAATAACGAAAAAAAAAAAAATGCTTAAAAAATGAAGAATGGTAAAAAATAGGAAAAAAATAACTACGGAAACTATACTATAAAAATTGTCTGTGTAAATCATGAGTTAAAAAAAAAGTATTAAAACTGAAGCTGAATTTAGCGGAAATAAACAATGAAGGAATCGTTAATTCTTCTGAAAACAGACATCTTAGCATTCAGCACACTTTCTTCCAGCGAAGTATCTATTGGTCGAAACACCTTTGAAACCCCTTCTCTAATAGAATTCAAAGAATGGAGAGATGCACAGATCGAAACATAATAGATTTCAATGATATCGTACTAGCACAATCCTGCGTTTCACCAAAATCATTTCCCTAAAAAAAGCATCGGGAGTGCTGATCAATGCATCCCAACAACATGTGTGTGTGTGTGTGTGTGTGGAAGGGAGTTGGTCAAATAATTCTCTCGCAAACCTAAAAGTGGTAAGGGCTGGGATGATTGTGCGGAATCCGAGGTACACCTGACGAGGAGGTATGCATCCCGCGGGGCATCCAACATTAAACCGACCTTGTGTCACATACACTGACTTTTTGGTTACTCTACATTAGACTTTTAGGGAAGACAAAGCCCTTCCCAATAATTGAAACGGATCCTTGAAATATTGTTGGATACTAACTTAAAGACTCCATTGATATCTGTCGATGCAGCGGCAGAGGTCGGACCTTGGTTAAACAAAAATAACAGGAAATGGACCTGTTACCTAAAGTAAACAGGACTCAGGTGTTCTCGGCGGAATTTCCACGTAAATGGCATGGGTGGCTTGCTAGATAGAAGCGGGATCACATGCATTGTGTAAGTGGCAGGTTGAAGATGTGACCACGAGAATTTGCGTGGGTGGCATACAAGACGGAGGTATATCCACGTGCAACGTGCGGTAGGCTGGAGGAGGTGAAACCACGAGAATTTGCGTAGGCTTCCGTGATGTGATATAAGCAAGGAAGAAAAATAGATTCACTGAAGATTCGTACCTCGGCCCCTGTATAAGCAAGGAAGAAAAATAGATTCACTGAAGATTCGTACCTCGGCCCCTGTGTATGCAGCTCAGCCGTCTTCAACCCTCTCTTACTTACCTTTTTGAACATTTTGGAAAATAAAAGGAAAAGAAAAGAAACTGATTATATTTTTTATACATCAATGTTGAGGTCTTTCGCTGCAATACAACAATATAAGGTCGTGTAAAAAACACAGACCATTTTAAAAATTTAAAAGAATTTCGAATAAAAAAGAGAAAGAAACATTTCTTTTAATCGTATTTATTTTTATTTTGGATTATTTGTAGAATATGAGATCCCTCAAATAAAATATATCAGAAAAAAATTGCTTTTTAAATGATAAGTTTGAACTGTGTGTAAACACATATCAACTTTATTGAATTGTTAGTGATACATAGCAATACTTGGAACCATATAACTTTGACTAATGCTAAACTGAAGTGTTAGAAATAGAACTACTTGATCATTTAACTGTGTGTATCTTGAAAATATATTTACAAATCATATATTTAATATATATGCAAAAAAAGGATTTGGCATTATCTAATCTACAATGCCACAAAACTAAACTATACCAAATCATACACGTATACTAAATATATATGTATAAACAGGATTTAGCTTTGAATAGCCAACAATGGTTGATATGACATGAAACCAAACCAAACCAGAACAAACCAAACCAAATCATATTTGTTTGATATATGTATAAACAGGAATGGATATTAGATAATCTACAATAGTTGATATGCCATAAAACCAAAACAAAGCATAAATATTTAATATATATGTATAAAGAGGATTTGGCATTAAATAACCTACAGGTGTTGATATGCCATAAAACCCAACCAAACCAAATCATATATATTTAATGTATATTTATAAAGAAGATTTGGCATTAAATAACCAACAAGGGTTGAAATGCCATAAAACTAAATTATATATTTAAATGATAAGTGAGTTTTTGCCACCACACACACACGCACACATATATATATATATATATATATATATATATATACACTCGTCTGATGAGTGTGAAAACACAAAGCTTGGAGGGCTCCAATCATAATATAGTTATTTTTAAAAACTAGTTATATTATATTTGGACAGAGCAATTTTTACAATCTTTTCAAGACAAGTTATTGTGTTATGTTTTGACCTTCGACCCGGCCCAAAGAAATGCTATTCCAAGGTGATGCACCGGAAGGAAGTGACACATTCCAATGGCCAGTAATCGAAAGAGATCGCGTGGGCGGATTAAGGCTTATAATATGGGACAAGGTGAAGGTCCCACTTTCGAACCCTTGCAATAAAGTGAGAGATAAAATATATTGGTTAAAGGAGGCTTCTTGCGTCTTCCTTCATGCGTCGTTTGTCACTGCGTCTGATTAATTTATTGCGACAGTATGTATCCAGCATATATATGTATATTTCTGCATTAATCAGCCGATGACAATATAACAATTGTTCTTTCCTTATTGTTAATGAAATCAACTTTCTTATGATAGATCTAGGAGATATATATATATATATAGAGAGAGAGAGAGAAGTAAATAGTGGAGTATGATCCGACAATATGTATCGAGAAAAATTGATAACAATGTAATTCAAGTCGAAGGAGAGATTTACTGAGAAGTAAAGTCGACGCTCTAGCGTTTCGGTTCTAATGAACCATCATCAGGACTGTGAGGGACGATATTAGTGATGTTAAATCGATGATGGATATTTAAAAGTACAAAATACAAAAACTTAGGGAAAATTTGTATAACAAGAAAAAGTTGGTCGTTTAATTTGTGAATCAGCGTTTTTTTTTTGTTTTTTTTAAAATTAGGCCATTTGACTTACTTAGTATATTGTATAGAATTATGTTCCGTTTGTTTATCGAGAAAAATTTCGAATCAAAAGGAGGAAGAAAAAGAAAGAGAAAATATATTTATTAAAGATGGCATATATTGTTACTATTTAAAATGGATTTGCTCAAGTACGGAGAAATATCATAAAAGCCTCGACGAGTATTTATGGACTTACAGTGAAATAGCACCAGCCTCGAAAATTCGTCTTAGTCCTTTATTGTGAATGTAAATGAGTATCTATGCAGAATTGAAATCGAAGTTATGACTTGATTGTGAAATGAGTTGAAGAAGCGCATTGTTTAAGTTTCCAATTCTAATGTCTCTTTGGTGTTCTTTCAAGCGAACGTGAAGGTTCCAAGGTGTTTCACCAATATATTCTAATTTACAATTCTTACAAGGGATACATTAAAACACCGGGGTCTGAAACTATCTTCTGTTGAGGGCTAGAGTGTTCTAAATCGCAGACTGTTTTATAGGGCAGAGACAGTTTTAATATCGAGTTTATTTAAGTTGTTTATTTTGCTGTTGGAAGAAGAATTGTTAGGCAAAGTTATGAAAGTAAGGTGGGGACTATTTTTATAAGATTGTAAGTTGCTACAAGTTCGAGGTTGATTCTTATAGTGGATTTTGAGGGCTTTAGATTTAGCAAAGTGTATATAAGATTTGGGGTATAGAAGGTTAAGGAAGGAGTTTTCTATGGGGTTGAATTTATTATTTAAATATTTCGGGGAACAAATGCGTAGAGCTCTGAGATAAAAAAAAATCTATGATGATACATCTTTTGGTGTTGTTGTGGTGTGAATAAAAATGTATGTGGTCGTTTTTACAGGCGGGTTTACGATAAACCTCGCATTCTAGTTTGTTAATATTCCTAATAAGTAAGGTGTCCAGAAAGGGTAGTGTTGTTGGATTCAAGTTCATATGTGAACTTTATAGAAGGTTCTACATTGTTCAGTCCGTAGTGATGTTAGTAAATCAAGATCTTGTGGATAGTTAAGAAGGCAGTCGTCTATATATCTGAAGTAACAGACAGTATTGGGAATAATATATTCAAAGAGACCAGATTCTTGGAATTCAATTGGCCTAGCGGTTAGAGTGTTCGCCAATGGCCCAGGAGACCTGGGTTCAATCCCAGGTCGAATCATACCAAAGACTCAAAAAATGGTACTTGATGCCTCCTTGCTTAACACTCAGCATTTAAGGTACGGATCAAGGGTAAAGTAGAGCAATCCAGGGAAGGAGTAGCGCCCTCCCCTACACCTTGGTGTAGTAGCTATCGAAAAGGGAGCCTTCGGGTTACCCTCGACTATGGTCGCCAACTATATATATATATATATATATATAAACACATGCAGGATCGTTTAAAAAGTTTTCAACCTCACATAGAAAGAGTTTCAGAAATATTTTTTCACTACTGTACAATATAGACCTTGACATCAATACACTTGATCCAACAATCCTCAAACATTGCAAACCCATCACGGAAGATGGCATTCTGGTTCTCTAAAAATTCCTCCACCGCACAAATAACCTCATCATTGTTTCCTGGTGGGATTTGAGTTGAGGAAACAAGAAGTCAGATTGAACAAGTTTTGATGAGTATTTGAGATAGGCTAGTAATTCAAAGCCGCTGTTGGCTCCTTCAGCAACATCAACATGAGCAGTGTAAATGGGCACGTTATCTAAGAGTAAGAGCACACCTGCCCTCAACTTCCCTCTGTGTTTCAACTTGATTGGTTCCTTCAGTTGTTTTAATTCTGATGTAAGTTCCTGTCCACTAATAGTTTCTCTCTTTTCAAAGTAGTTTATCTTGATTGCACCTTTACCCAGCCATTGGCTAAATGAATAGAGACTGGGTTTCAATCCCAGGTCGAGTCATACCAAAGACTCGAAAATGGTTCTTGATACCGCCTTGCTTAACACTCATCATTATAAGGTACGGATAAAGGGTAAAGTGGGTCAGTCCTGGGAAAGGACTAGCGGCCTCCCCTACACCTCGGTGTTGTAGCTATCGAAAAGGGAGCCTTCGGGTCACCCTCGACTTTGGTCGCCAACTTTATTTTTTAGTTTACTTACACATTCAGAATAAAAAAAACAAAACAAAACAGAAACCATCACCATGCCAACAGACACGGCCCGCTTAAAATTCTTTGGGAGAGGAGAGCCTGAGTGTTTCCATTGTTAGCTTTGAATCTTTAATTTAGGTTCGAAGTGGTGAACCCAGGTTTCATATTGGATTACTAATTTGTGGTTGAAATTCTGAGGGTTAACCTGGAAGCAAGTCTATATTTGTCAAACGCCTCACCAAGCGTACAGGTGTGACACAAGGCCGTTTTAGGTGGGTAGGTGGGTCTGGGCGCAGGACTGAAGTCCACACGTGCCCGGCGGTTCCAAAAATACCTCGGGCCCCGTCGGCATTCCCCTAAAAGGTGCACTTCAGGCGCCAGTCGATAAACCCAACTCCTCTTAAGAGGGTTAAAGCCTGGGGGACGCCCCCCTCGAGTCTTGAAGATGCCGATCATTACCGACTGCCTCCGGAGCAAGTCAGAAGTGTCATAGAAATGTCAACCCTTTACAGCTTCAGCTTCTTCTTACAGACATCGCGTTCATCCCCGAGATCTCAGTTGAAACGGAGTGGACTGAAGCAAAACTAATACCTATGGACTTAGATATTTTCTGGACAGTAAGACGTCTGTCATCCCAAACCATTCGGTGAATGACATTAACTTGTTTAAGAGAGGTTGAGTTTTTTGGACGACCCCATCTCACTTGAATTCATCAGCTCACCTCTTCACAGTTATATTAGAAGAGGAGTCCTCAATAAATATCTGCATCATGTCCTCATAGATTTCTTTGAGTTTTAAACTTTTCTTTTGCCGATACTTTATGACAGTTCGGGCTTCTGTTTAGTCCATTTCAAAATTTGTTGCAAAACTATCATCTTTTTCTGTGTGATTTTTCGGATTGTCGTCCTCATCATTATTTTTTAGTTATAATGAAACGTTTCGGCCGCTGTATTTTCCGGCCTTCCACAAAATATTGCACATCAAGCCTCATTTCAAAAATTCGGAGAGATACTCTCATCTTTGTATAAACAGAAGTTAAGATAGAAATCTGAATAAGTCTTCCTAGTTTTATAACAAGTGATAGTGTGTTACCACAACAAAAATGTTCAGTTATGTTCTTTTGCGGATGAAGCTTAAAATTTTTTGAACGTCTCTCGTATATATATATATATATATATACGAGAGCCGTTAGAACTTTTTGAAGGACTTTCGTGTATATATATATATATATATATGTATACGAGATATACGAGTCGTTCAAAAAGTTTTAACGACTCTCGTATATATATATATATATATATATGGTGTAGGAGAAGAAAAAACTCTGAGGTGTTCAGAAAATATGTGGCTCACCGGTGCACCAAAAAGTGTTGATCGTTCTGCACATGTAACAGGTTTGATCCGTGCTGCCTATATATATATATGTATACGGGAGTCGTTCAAAAAGTTTTAAGTTTCATCCGCATAAGAACTTAACTGAACACACACACACACACGTATATATGTGTGTATATTCTTTTCTTCAACTCTTGAAGATAATCATTAATATGTCGTCTACATTTTAGAGAAAGCAATTTTGCATTCTACAGAGAACATTAAACCGATTTGTAAATATAGCATATATATAATGGTTGTTCATTTTCAATTTTCGCTTTACTTAGATATGTAAATTTAGAAAGTATTTTTAAAATTATGATGACAGAAGACATTATGGCCGGTTGACAATTTCTTCGTTCGACATTTTCTTTATTTAACATCTAGTTTGTCGGCATTTAGTCTGGGGACCAACATTTACGATTTGATTGTTCTGTAACGATGGCCTAGCGGATAAAGGCTTTGATAAAGGTCCATCTACTTCACTATTTCACTGGAAAGCGAGAATTTCAATATGTCTGTTAAAGAAATATATAAACATGGGTTCATAGTAGAAAGAAAGTGTGGAAATGTCATCTGGTTGACAGTCTGCATTATGGACAGAGATGATTACATTAGAAAGTATTGTAATGTTACTGGAGAGGATAATTAGAATAATAACTTACAATGAAAAGGGTTTATTTACAAGACGTACACGGGTGTAGAAATATATGACCAACTAGAAATATATACTAACTAGAAATATATTACTAACTAGTCTCGTTAGGAAGGCTGGTATCACACCGTCAATACTCATATTCAAAAAGAATAGTCATATACAAAAAGAATAGTCCTATTCAAAAAGGTATCATTTCTTCTCTACAACAGAAAGGAATTTGGAACCTTTGCGTCGGAATTTTGAGTGCAAATCTTATCAGGCCACTCGAGTGCTGGGTTAGCCATGATATATATATATATATATATATATATGGGGCTGCAAGAATAGTGACAAATCTTATTGGTATTGGAAACGGACATCCCAAACCGAGTTCAAATTCTGTTCAAGACTGTTTACGCATCCTTTCGCGCCAATACTTTTTGGAAAAAGCATGGATATATATCTCTTCTAAACCAAGTTCCGAGTAAAATAGCAGGGTAAACATGGCTCTCTAGCCTTGGTGGAGAAACTGGTGTAGCAGAAGAAAAAACTCTGAGGTATTTTTCAGAAAACCAGTGGCTCACCGGTGCAAAAAAAAGTCGATCGTTCTGCACATGTAATACGTTTGATCCGTGCTGCCTAGTTTCAGGAGCTAACTGACTCACCCCAGTTTTTTTTCCTTTTAAAAAGAAGCTGAGTTGTAGTTTTGGTCGAAACTGCAGATACCATGAGCCAGGTCCACTATAAAATTATAACTGAGTGTTCAAGGGTGGTGAATCAATCAGTCATAAAAATGGTCTGCTGCCAGAAGAGATATTCGTTAACAAAATTCAACATGATATTCGGTACACTAGGTGTAACAAGATATACTTAATCTAGCACCAGGACTGAAAATAGTAGTTAACCAGGACTTACCAAAGTCATCAGATTCGATCGGCATTCTCAGTGATTCCGGTGCTGGTCAGGCAATGCTACCCATGCAAAGTGAAAGTGGGGTTGAGCGTTCTCTGAACCATAATAAAAGGAACTGGGTTTTTCGATTCTCTTTCTTTGGAGACAAACGTAGCGTAAACAAAGAGTAAATGAACGATTGAAACATACGAGAAGTTGCTTATTTGTAGTTACTAAGTGGTCACCCATCTAAGCACTGAGCCGGCTCATCACTTTTTAACTTCCTTGATCTAGTGGGAAGTGGTGTTTTCAGTATGACTTGACCGTAAGTCAACCAAGCTTTTTATTGATCATAATGAGATCAGAGAAGAAAAGATATTTTTATTTTTCCTGGGGAGTGGGTGACAAAGATATAGGACTGTGTTGATAAAATCGAACTAAGAGACGGCGCTCTCAGTTACACCATCTGGTGGAGACAGATGTTTTATCTGATTAGACGACAGTAATTCAAAGATGAGTAGAGAGGGAAAAACAACAACAAAAAACGACATTGTCTACTATAAACGACTAGACATGTTTTATTAAATAGTATTACGTGCCTATATAGATGTGGGTGGTGAGAAGGTAATTGGCGGGGAAAATGGAAACGGTCGTTTTATCGAGAAAATAATGAATCCAACTCTTCTGTCCACTGTTACGAGTAAGATATGGCAGACTTGGTTCCATATTCTTGGTTGGCAGACGATGTTGGAGAAGGGGAACTCTAAATTCACAGCCAAGAGGTACGGTCTTTAAGGTAGTCGGATACTGTTTTAGACCTTGTTCTGGCATTGATGGAAAGCTGTTTCTTTGCATTCCTCTCTTAAATATATATATATATAGTGGCATTAACAAATCGTTCTCAAAACATTTTTATAATCAAAAAGTGGTCAATACAGAACAAGAAGAGGACAAAACCTAAGATGAAATGAAGCAATCTTCATCAGATTATTCTATTTTAAAAAGAATGTGCATGAAATTGGCAGTAATTTGGCTGCTACAAAAGAATGAGAAAACATTAATTCATTTGAAGTTATATATATATATATATATATGAAAAAACAGGGTATTCAGAGGATGATTTTAGTTTGCCAACGTCAGACGTTTCGGTTTAAACAATCATAAGAGCAATATCATTAAGTGATATATCTTCTGAGTTATATTCAGTTTTAAAATAAAACGAAAAAAAATGACCCCCCCAAACTTTTAGCATCGTATCACTGTTAGTAGCGTTCAGTTTCAAAACTATGTAACATAATTTGTGTTTAATTTTTTTTAAAGCGTAGCATATTTGCTAATATATATATATATATATATATATATATATGTGTGTGTGTGTGTGTGTGTGTGTGCAAGTGTTTCGCCTCTTCCATTCTCTATTTCTTTCTAAACGTTCTTTATTTTCCCCATTTCTTTATGTAGCTGAAAATCAAGAAAATAAGATATCTTGTAACGATTTAGCACAAATCTGACTTAATGAGGAGATAATATGAAAAGAACCAGGTCGATTTTTTATAGTATTATAATTAGAAATAATGTTAAAATCAACAACCTTTCTATGTTGTTTATTATGAATATTAACAAAAATTTTTCTATTTTTAAAATCAAAGTGATTCGTTTCTAAATTATATCAGACCAATATGTTCTTTCCGTCAAATTTTTTAAAGCCTCTTTTATGTTCGTAAATTTCTTTTTGAACTGATCATGACGTTTCACGTTACGCCCGCCACATATTGGATATAATTATTACTGTTATTATTATTGATGATATTCTTAATTATTTTTTAAAAGTTTGTAACTGTTTTGATTTTAAGGTTTTTAAGGTTTTTTCGCAGAAGTTTAGGGTTGGATTATTGTATAAAATAATATATCTGTGTAATAGATTATTATTGGAAAAGTTGTTATTAGAAATTCTTGGAAAACATTTGAATTTGAAAGCTTTAATTTTAGAACGTTGCATAAAGAATTTCGAATATTGAAGTCATGCAGAGGAGTTTTCTATATAATCAAGTTCATTTTCAAATTTGGAGATGCAAATCCTAAAAGCTCTAAGGTAACAACCTTTGTTTATTCTACTTTTTATTTTAGTGTTATGAGATGAGTAAAAATATACAGGATTGTTTTTATTAGTGGATTTGTAATTAAGTCTAAATTCTAATTTGTTATTATTATTTATAAGTAAAAAATCTACAAAAGATTTAGTATTGATAGTTTCCAGTTTGTAAGTGAAATCTATGGTAGGTTAAATTTTTTTAGTTTATCAATAATTTTCGTTAAGAAGTTATTTCGTGGATATATAAGTAATTTGTCTTCAACATAACGGAAACAGTTAGAATCTTTGGGTATTATAAAGGGGCCATAATCAAGAAATTCAAGGAATAGGCACGCAAGGACACTACAAAGAGGCGAAACCATGGGTAAACCAAATTATTGTTGAAAAAAGCAGAGTTTAATGTGTAATGTGCAAATTTTTATTATTTTGTTAACAGGTCAAGGTAAATCAATATATGTATAGTACATTTGTTTACAGGAATATTGGTGCATAATGATTTTATGTCGGGACTGGCTAAAAATTTGTTTTCTTTGTTTATATTATTTATTCTAAAGAGTAAATCAGCGGGGATCTTGACGTATGAATTGTTAATCGTACCGAAAAGACGAGTAAACATTTGGGCTGAAGATTTTGCGATGTTATGTGGGGAAGTTCCAATACCAGAAAAATAATTGGTCGAAAAGAAATTCTAGGTTGGTGTGTTTTAGGAAGTCAATAAATTCTTTGGAATTATAGGGTCTATTCTTTTTTAAACTACATTCACCTGATATAGCTGAGGCTGGTTCCAGACGTGTATCCACGTGGGGATTTCTTGGAGATTGGTGTCCAAATGGGGTCCCCGGCCTGATTAGTGTTTAAATTCCAAGTTTTCTTTCTCCAAGACTGGCTTCTCTAGCAAGTTTTAAAAGCCCAGTCTTCTCAACTATTTACCAATAGCTTGAGGGAGTAGATGGATTCACGTTTTTCTCAAGGGCATTGGCGCGAAAGTGAAACACAAACAGCCTCATTTAGAATTTGAACTCGCGTTGCAGTATCCATTTTCTACTACGATAACCATGAAGCCATGTATTTCCGAATTATAGGATGGTGATCAATTAATGAAAACCAGAATTTCTCTTCTTTTGTGATTGATTTTTATATGACTTATTGAAACATCCATATTTTTAGCTATGGCTTGTATAATTTATTCATGTGTCTTTGTCATCAAATAATTCTATTATTTTGTTATTGAAAAGTGTAGAATCCATAATGACAACACTTCCACCTTTATTTGTAGGTGTGATAATAATGTTATTAGTCTTAGACAAACAGGATGCGATGGGTAAATTGTCATCATTTTAGATTCTGGGCCATAGAATACAACGACTGCATTCCTGCAGAGGGCTAAGACCCTGACACCAATGTATGTTCTGGATATGACATTAAACAATCTAATGCTGGGCAATTGTGGAATGTGGAGTACTCCTTCATTGCAATCGCTCCTGGGTTCACTCTGGCCTGGAGAGGTAGCGCATGAAAGTGTCCCTTCTATGGGTCAAATAGAACTGTTTGACGTTTAAACTGAGTGCAAACAAATGCCTTCTGCTAAAGTGAATTGTTTGAAATAGAACTGTTTGACGTTTAAACTGAGTGCAAACAAATGTCTTCTGCTAAAGTGAATTGTTTGAAATAGAAATGTTTGATCCTTTAGCTGTGTGTAAACAAATGATTGATGTTTAACTGAATTGTTAGTGATACATAGTGTGAAGGAATGGAAGAATATTACTTGGGGACGTCCGACCAAAAGCATCGTTGGCCGCATTCGCACGAGATATGCAAATAGGTCTCAACGGTGGATGTGTGAGACACATATAAACTACACAGATTGATCTACTGGGTAGAAGACACCGCAGACACGACCAACTATACACATAGCAATACTTGAAACAATTTAACCTTGTTGAGTCTTGCTAAATTGAATTGTTAGAAGTAGAACTGTTGGATCATTAAACTGTGAGTATCTACAAAATGTGTTTACGGATCCTATATTTGGTATATATGTAAAAACAGGAATTGGTATTAAATAACTTACGACGGTTGATAGGCCAAAGCAAACTAAGCTAATCAATTTAAATTATAAATTTTGCGCGTGTGCTTTATTTGTTCCAGGTTTTGTCTTCTGATCAGCAAAGTTGAGTCAGTTGAGCACTGTCTGTGCGAAAAACAGTACTATGATACATTTTACTTTTCCAGAAATTTGGAAACGGCATGCTATACCATTTGGCAGTCTCGTCGAAAACTCTCATACGAAGATTTCATTGTGTTTATTGTCAATCTGAGGACAGTGCAGATGATTCGAAAAGAGCTGGATGAATTACGAAGGTACGGCAGCTCAGAAGTCTCATTTTGATCGTTATGATAAGAAAGAACTCCTGAACTGACACGATTGACAACGATCTCAGCAAGATAATCTGGTCCACAGCCAGTGACAGAGAAGTGTTTGAATTTCTTATCAGGTAGCGCATGACGACATTTGCTAGATGAGAAAGGATTAATTTTCATCACAGACCATGAAGGAGAAGAGGAAAGACCGTGATGTAAATCTTTTTTACAAACTCAAGTATCCGAACATGCTTTAGTTTTTCTGAGATGAGAAAAATTTCTGTCGGGATTCGATGGCAAACTCACGGAACAACCATTGGCTTGTTCTGTCCCCATAAGATGTACCGATTTCGAGGAAAACCAAACACCCAGTCCACATTATGGTGTTTGGGGTGGATGTGCTATAACCAAACGGGGGACATCTCCACTCTAGAAGGAACCCCACTTAAACTAGTAGACAAATTCACGTACCTAGGAAGCAGCGTCGAATCAACCGAAAAGGACATCGAAACAAGGTTAACGAAAGCATGGACAGCTATCAATAGGCTATCGATTATATGGAAATCAGACCTAACCGATAAAATGAAACGCAGTTTCTTCCAGTCAGCGGTCACATCGATACTGCTATATGGATGCACTACATGGACGCTAACAAAACGACTGGAGAAGAAGCTAGATGGCAATTACACAAGAATGCTGCGTGCAATCCTGAACAAGTCCTGGCAGCAACACCCCACAAGACACCAACTGTTCGGCCACCTGCCCCCTATCACGAAAACTATTCAAGTTAGACGAACCAGACATGTAGGACACTGCTGGAGAAGCAGAGATGAACTCATAAGAGATGTACTCTGATGGATCCCCACACATGGCCGCGCAAAAGCAGGACGACCAGCTCGAACGTACATTCAGCAGCTATGTGAGGATACAGGATGTTGCCCTGAAGACCTACCTAGGGCGATGAACGATAGGGAGGAGTGGCGAGAGAGGGTCAGGGATATCCGTGCTACCAGCGCGATATGATGATGATTACTAACGATAGTGACATTACGACTTCATTCATCCTCCTACGTGACCTCTACATGGAGGGCGGTGTCCTCATGGTGTAATGGTTAAAGCGATGGACTGCGAATCGTAGTACGCGAGTTCGTACTCCAGTCGCGCTATTACGTTCACTTTCGGACAAATACCCTTGGGAAAGGTATGAACCCCCTTATCCTCCTAGCTATGGGTTAAATAGTACAACTACTGTTCTTCTTCATTAAATAACCTACAAAGGTTGATATGCCATTAAACAAAGAAACCAAACCAAACCTCTACATGGATGTCTACATAAATTGTCTGTAGGAGGTAGGACACCTCTGGATGGAGAGGGTGGCTCCAGGTAGATCTCAGGTCAGGCAATAAGACTCTGTGCCAGGCCACACACGCAGGAAAACCCAGTATTGACACTGACAAAAAATTTGCGACACAAACCTTTCTCATATTTGGCTGTCAAACACCCCACATTTAAATCCTCTAGATTATTAAGTGCTGAGCCAAGTTGAGCGAGAGACCAACAGAATTCTGCACAACACCAAAAATGAACTGAAGGCAAGGATAACAGCAGCATTAATTAGTTTAAACAACGAGACCGCCAGAAAGGCTTGAAGGAGATTCTGTTGTTGTCTGGGGGGGTTGTGATTGAAATCAAAGTCAATATGTTTAGTATTTCAATATATTTTCATGTAATTTTGTGAAATATATCTGATCAAGTGAGGATAAAGTGAGATACCTGTGTTATTTTCATTTTTGCATAATTTAGACCCATCGAATCTAATATATACAGTTGAACCCGGATATAAGAGACCAGAATATAAGAGTCCCGAATATAAGAGATATTTTCTCTGGTCCCAAATTAGAGCCTGTGTTACCTAAACAAAATAGAAAAAACCCGGATATAAAAGAAATTCTGATATAAGAGACCTAGTTTCCGGCCCCGACAACTCTCTTATATCCGGGTTACACTATATATATATATATATATATATATATAATTAGGAAAGGAGCAGCTTTTTGAAGTAATTGAAAAATTTAAGAAAAATGCTGAATGCCGACATAAAATAATTATGATCCACTGACGCTTTCCTCGTCTGCCACATTACTTAGCATCTTACTGACAGAGGATGGCTATCTCAATCCCGTGAAAAGTACCCCTGAGCATGCATGTGGCTCCTCATGTCAATTTCACCCTTGCAAACTCTGCTGCATAAATCGCTTGCAAAAAAACTGTCTTTGGCGTTGATATTAACCCGATTCACTCTTATATAGCTCTTCAGACCCGCTGCAGATCCGCTTAATTTGTCATGGAATTGACACGATTACTTGTAGGTTGTTGAGAAGAAACCTGGGTAAAATGAGCCGGAATTTGGACAAACAGACGCTACTGTTTAAGCTACAAACATATTCAAACGGAAAAGTATCCAGGACAGAGGTCAAGTTCTGTGTCCAAAGAGTTCGTTTGATTCTCCGTACTTTAAAATGCCTTACAACCATTGATTGTTTAAAACAGAGAGAAATAGAGAGTACTCATTAATAGACATTGATAAAAATTAATCTCTGGAGTTACTGACCTTCTGCACTTAGATACATAAAGCTATGATTTTAGAGAGAAACCGGCTATAGGGATCATTGACTTTTCTTAACTACAGGTCCATAGAAATATTAATATAGTCTCATTCGTAAGAAGGTGACGTTAGTTTCACTTTTGAGGTTTGATCGAGTCAACTTCGCTTCGGGATTTGCAGTGTCAGTTTCGCCCCGGAATTTGCCGAGATAAGTTCGCTACAATCGATTGTTTCGATGCCACTTGATTCCCCACTGACTGACACACACGTGCAGTAACAGCCATAAAAAAGACGGGGGAATGTTCTTCTACTACGAGGTTTGGGTGAACTGCTTGATTTATACACCATATACTTGTACATAAAATTGAGAGAAGAGGAGTCATCTTTAATCATTATTTTTTAAAAGAAACGTCGAAATATTATCATTACTATTTTTTTTTCATTATTAAATAAACCTTTGTTATAGCTAGCGGGGGCGTTTGTTGTCTTCTAAGTGAATATGTTTCAGATATACATGCTGAATTTCGGACTGAGAAACAAGGAAAGACAATAAAAAGAAAATTCTACCTCAGCTGCTGGAGGAATTAACTAAATCTTCTTGTGGAGCAGGACCTCTTAAGAAGTTTAATAAATTTCGCCTGTAAGTGTAAAAGGATATATTGGTTATATTGTCACCGTGACCAGAGTAAAATGTTATAAAAGAAAGACACATCAATTTGACAATTTTAAATGCAATCTGATGAGAGGACAGCTGTTACAAATAATCAAATCGATATTTTTGAATAGCTTTAATTAAAACCAAACGTTTCTAAGATATTCAATTGTAAACCCGATGTTTTTTGGACGTCTTTAATTATTGACGAACACAGACTTCTTTACCCACACGTGCATTCACACACACACACACACACACACACACACGCATATTAGGTGTCCGCTAAAGAAATACGAGAACGGGCTGAAAGGTTCATAGGATGAAAAGTTCATATGATGTATTCATATTTGCTGTTGAATTTTTTGACCAGTGGGATCCAAGCACTGCAACACCGATGGAAGAAGCGTGTGAACGGCAAGGGTTGGTTTCTTTGTTTAATGGCATATCAAATTTTGTAGGTTATTTAATGCCAAAGCAATCTTTCTAGAAGAACAGTAGTGGTAATATTTAACCCATAGCTCGGAGGATAAGGTAGGTTCATACCTTTCCCAAGGGTATTTTATTTGTCCGAAAGTGAACGTAATAGCGCGACTGGAGTTCGAACTCGCTTAATACGATTCCGGAGCCCATCGCTTTAACCATTACACCAAGAGGACACTCCCGAACGGCAAGGGGGACTATATTGGAAAATGAACCTCATTTGGTTACATTTAATCAGATGGTTTGGTTTGTTTGTTTTAATGGCATATCAACCTTTGTAGGTTATTTAAGGCCAAATCTATTCTCCTCGAAGAACAGTAGTGGTACTATTTAACCCATAGCTGGGAGGATAAGGGGGTTCATACCTTTCCAAAGGGTATTTGCCCGAAAGTGGACGTAATAGAGCGACTGGATTACGAACTCGCTTACTACGATTCTGCAGTCCATCGCTTTAACCATTACACCACGAGGACATCCCCCCCATTTAATCAGAGTATCTTGGTCAGCCTATGAACTTTTTATCCGAACCTAGTATATAGATATAGACAGACTGACATACAAGAATCGACTGAAAAGTTAATTGGCACGACGATACACTGTTTTGAAGAGAAACACTTAAAATCTATTTCTTACAGTCAACTCATCAGTAAAAATTAAATGCTCCTTAAATACTTATATTCACAATGTTCCAGTATATTGGTACGAAATCACGGCGTGTGGTTTTGTCCAGGTCACTTAGTAGTTCGTAAAGAATCATTTAAAACCATTTTTTAATCCAAAAAATGTCAGGTGTGGACTATTTCGAATAAAATTAACGCTTTATTCATTTTTCATTTCTGGTTTCGTAAAAACAGCTTCCGTCTGGATACTTTTTGAACACATCTCGTTGTTTGAAGAAAATTAACACTTCATTCACCGTTTATTTCTATCTTGTTAAAATCATTTGCAAAAAATTTCTGTAATAAAATCATTAGCAATGGATTTTTACTGAAAAATTATTACCACTACTGTTCTATAGTAAAATCATTAGTTATGTATTCCTACGATAAAGTCATTGGCAACGCATTTCATACTTAAATTATTAGCAAAGCATTTCTACAGTAAAATCATTAGCAATTCATTTTTATACAAAAATTATTAGCAAAGCATTTCTACAGTACATCATTAACAATTCATTTTTATACAAAAATTATTAGCAAAGCATTTCTATTGTAAAATCATTAACATTATATTTCTATATAGCAGGAGTACTACAAGGGGACAAGCTAGCTCCATACCTCTTTATCATTTGTCTAGACTACGTACTTAGAACATCGATTGACAAAATCAGAGAGAACGGCTTCGAGCTGACAAAGAAAAGAAGCAGAAGGTACCCCGCGAAAAAAATTACCGACGCAGACTACGCCGATGACATAGCGATACTGGCAAATACACCCGACCAAGCCGAAACACTACTGCATAGTTTGGAACGAGCAGCCGCAGTCATAGGCCTCTATGTTAATGCACAGAAAACGGAATATATGTGCTATAATCAAACGGATGACATCTCCACTCTAGACGGAACCCCTCTTAAACTAGTAGACAAATTCACTTACTTAGGAAGCAGCGTCGCATCAACCGAAAAAGACATCGACACGAGGTTAACGAAAGCATGGACAGCTATCAATAGGCTATCGATTATATGGAAATCAGACCTAACCGATAAAATGAAACGCAGTTTCTTCCTGGCAGCGGTCGCATCGATACTGCTATATGGATGCACTACATGGACTCTAACAAAACTACTGGAGAAGAAGCTAGACGGCAATTACACAAGAATGCTGCGAGCAATCTTGAACAAGTCCTGGCGGCAACACCCCACAAAACACCAACTGTACGGCCACCTGCCTCCTATCAAGAAAACTATTCAAGTTAGACGAACCAGACATGCAGGACACTGCTGTTGAAGCAGGGACGAACTCATAAATGATGTACTCTTGTGGACCCCTACACATGGCCGTGCAAAAGCATGACGACCAGCACGAACATACATTCAGCAACTATGTGAGGATACGGGATGCTGTCCAGAAGACCTGCCTGAGGCGATGAACGATAGGGAAAAGTGGCGAGAGAGGGTTAGGGATATCCGTGCTACCAGCACGACATGATGATGATGATGATGATGATATTTCTATATGAAAAAATGAATTTACATCAGAATCATATATAAACATCTTCTAAAATGACCGTAACAGAATTTATTTTTCTTAACACTAGCACACAAAATGGCTTCTCAACAGCTCTAGTTTTTGGCACCCTGACTAGCAATGAAACGTATGGTGATGACAAAATCTTGAATTAAAAAACAAAAAATTAGCAATAAGTATTTTTCTAAAAAAAGTCTTTATCGTGTGTATGTTAAAGAATTTATAAAAATGAATTTAGAAAGAGTCTATTCTTTGTAGACAGCAAAATGCCTGAAACGATTCTGATAATATAAACTGACGAATTACATTTTCTTTTCATTAGAGGCCAAAAATAGGAGTCTCTGATGAAAGGTTTAGAGATCTTTGTTTTTTTTTTATTCAGACACAAGCAGAACGATGAACCTTTTATTATTGAACGTGTCGTAATTTACTAAGCGTTTTGCTCAGACGTAACACAAAGCCGTATGAATGGGGAACCCAATGAGACTAGAACTCACTCGTGAAGGTTTGCTAGTCTTGCTTTCAAACCATTACACCACTCGAGGTTCCCAAAGTAAACTATAAAGCTTTTTGCTTAGATGTGGTACAAGACCGAATGAATGTGGCACCTAATAAGACTCGAACTCAATCGTGAAGGTTTTCTAGGCTAGCTTGCAAACTATTACGCCACTCTAGGTTCCCAAAGTAATCTATGAAGCTTTTTGCTTAGATGTGGCACAAGGCCGAATGAATGGGGCACCCAATTAGACTCGAACTCAATTGCGAAGGTTTGCAAGGCTAGCTTGCTAACCATTATACCATCCGAACGTTTACCTCGCAGTGATGAACCAATAAGCATACACAGTTTCGGTTTTGTTGTTTAATAGTATATCAACCTTCGTGGGTTATTCAATGTCAAAGCCGTCCTTGTAGAATAACAACAGTGATACTATTTAACCCATGTCTGGGTGGATAAGGAGTTTCATGCCTTTCCCAAGAGTATTAGTGAGAAAGTGAACGTAATAATGTGACAGGAGTTCGTACTCACTTACTTCGGAGCCAAAGTCCAGCGATTTTGCCATTGCGCCACGGGTACTCCTTCTAATTATAAACACAGCCAAGATACACAAAATTAATAATTAATATGTTGGCTTTTAGTAATAGATTTGATACATTGATACATTTATTGACCAATTAGACGATGGTATTGCTGAGTACCCTTTCTTTAGCATTACTCCCAAGCCCACTTTGACCCGATGTTTTAGTACCTGTTAGAGTCCCATTTATAGGTCAAATAGCACTGTTGAATTTTTTTCAAGGATTTATTATTATTATTAGTCGTTTGAAAGCATACAACCTTGTAAGAGTTGATCGTATTAGATATTAATACTGGATAAATAGAATTACTTATGTTAAATAACAATTCTTGAAATTAAATAGAATTTTTATCCAGTCGGCTGGGGCTGTAGAATACACCGACTGCTTTTCTGCCGAGGGGTAAGCCCCCATCCCACCTCAGCGAGTGTCCTAGATATGACAATCTAATGGTGACGTTCTAGTAATGCTGGAGCTTTGGAGAGAGAGAGAGAGAGAGAGAGAGAGAGAGAGAGAGAGAGAGAGAGAGTGTGTGTTTGGCTTTCAGTAACCCACAAGGGTTGATATGCTATAAAACATAACTAAACTAAACCAAATTTGATTTAAAGACAGCAAAATCCTCATTCGATTTTCATTCCGTTATTGATTGATAATATAGGACGTATTAAAAAATGACGTGACTGAAGCTGTATTTACCAAAACAGAGAGGAAAAATGAATAAAACGTTGGTTGGTTGGTTATTGCTTTATGGCATATTAACCCTTGAGGGTAATCTGATGCCAAATCCTATTATATATATATATATAAATTGGGTGCAAGTAGTAGTCGTATCAAAACTGCTATATAGATGAACCACGTGGACGCTAACTTAGTGTGTGGAGAAAAAGCTTGATGGCAATTACATAAGAATGCTACGAGCTATATTGAACCAGACATGTGAGACACGGCTGGAGTAGTAAGCACGAACTCATAAGCGATGTACTCACATGAACGAGAAAAAGTTTGAACAACCAGCAAGAACCTATTTAAAGCTGCTCTGTGCCGATACAGGATGTAGCCAGGAAGACCTTCCGGGAGCGATGGACGATAGAGACGGGTGGCGAGAGAGGGTCAGAGAAATCCATGCACGACAGGATGATATATATATATATATATATATATATACGTGTTTGTGTGTGTGTGTGAGCGAATAATTTGTCGGTAACTATTTTAAACGAGTGAGAACTCATTTGTTTTCATACTTTTAAATAGGTTCAAGTATTGCTATTTAAAATTCGTAATTCCATTTATCAAGTATTCCTATCTAATACGAACAATTTGCACATAGCTGAATGGCTTGAAATATCTGATAGTAAAATGTATATGTAAATAATGGAACAGTCCTATTTGACCCAATGATGGGACATGACATGTAGAATCAAATCGAGTCAGAATGGATATGAGATTAATGTCATACTCATGACACTCAAAGTATTGTTTTTCTTAACGCAAACGCATTTTAAATATTATAAAGGGTTAGAAGTTCTTTTGCAACAAGAGCAATTTGAAGAATACGGTCGGGACAATCATATAGGTGCTATGACCAGCTGATTGATAGGATCAGGTCCCTTCGACTGCCCGTCTAGCCCAGTAAGAGCCAAAGTGTTGCAGGTCACGAGACTACTTTGGTTGCCGCGTCACGGACAGCTCAGCCGCCAGGATCCCATCCTCAAGCATTACGCATCTCCGCTCACGGCTAACAAGTAGCCACATTGGGCGGGTGGTGTTTTACTGCTCTGCAGAAGTGTAACATATTGACCCCGGCCAAGCTATCAAAATAGGAAATGCACCTGTGTAAATAACAGGTGCATCCGGTCGAGGAATATCAGAATATAACCTTGACCGTGGACGGGTTGAATGAGTGCGATTTGTGACGCCCACAAGAAGAAGGTATACGTCGAACTATTATATAACTCGGTGCACAGGAAGTCCAATCAGTTGGAGATCAGACCAGTTGGAGATAAAATGCGGTAGAGAGAAGCAGCACTCAGAGAGGCTGGGCCCCCAGGCCCCCGGTTGAGCAGCCCAGGAGAACGGGAAAGAAACGCTGTTATGGCCATAAGAGTGGGGGTCAATATGTTGCAGTTCTGTTCCGTCTCCAACTCCCTCTCACAGTAAAACCTTGAGTAACCCTTTCGAACCCTTTCAAATAAAGTGAGAGGTATATTTTTCTAAAGAATTGTCTCGCTCGTCTTTATTGTGTCGTCGTTATGATGCTACATGTGTTTGTATAGTTGGCCATGGCTATACAACAGAAGTGTTGATGAGTGAAAACTTAATTTTCTTCAAAATACTAGGTTGGTGCAAAACAGTATCGAAACAGAAGCTGTATTTACCAAGACAGAAATGGAGACAATGAATAAAACGTTAATTTTTTTCAAAATGCTTTTTGTGTTAAAAAAATATCGAGATTGAAACGGTATTTACCAAGACAGAAATGAACAATGAATAAAAGGTTCATTTCTTTTTTTAGAAATACTTGGTGTGTTTAAAAAGTACCGAGATTGAAGCTGTATTTACTAAGACAGAAATGGACAATGAATGAAACGTTAATTTTCTTTAAAATACTAGGTGTGTATAAACTTCGACAGTAGAAAATTAAAAGAATTAGATACTCTGTGACTTCTCAGACCATTCCCATTCAAGAACAAAGAAATGAAGACTTGTTTGATCCCTGATGAGACAGCTCTTTGAATACAGATGTAAGCCAACGATGAATAGAAAAAAAAAACAAAAAAACAAAAAAAACACAAAAAACAGGACAATTTGTTAATAAAGATATCGCTAAATGCAGATCAGGAATTGAGTCCCACTGGTGCTATGGTTAACGAGCTAGAGTGTGACATCCTATGAAAGCAAGTTCGAACTCCAGTCGTGCTATTACGATCCCTTTCGGACTAATATTTTAAGGAAAGTAATGACCCCCCCCCTTATCCCGCCCACCTCTGGATAAAAATAGTAACACCGCTGTTCTTCCCCAAAAAAAGCTTTGGCAATTAATAACCCACGAAGGTTCACATGCCATTCAAAAAAGAAACCAAACCAGAATACAGGTCGGATACGCTTTAAAATAAAAGTTTTTTTTAGATGTTTTCGTATGTCGTGGTTTCCTTAATGATTAAACTTTTGCAAGCCATTTTAAAATGTTGGGCAATTTACTCCTATTGTAAATGTGACTAGATTTCTTTTTCTTTTTTTGAGGGGAGGGGGAGAGGATTGGTGTGGGTGGTATGAAGATTGGTCGTTCCATGAAGCGGATTGGAGCTGGCGCGAAATTAGCAATCGGCCCACGGCATCATGGAACCTGTCAGTGTACTAACGCCCTGACGATGGTGAAAAGAATGGCGAAATTTGCACTGAAAAACCATTAAATTAACAATTTGTTTTCTTCCATCTGATTCGTGTGACATTTTTCGTTTTTTTTTTTTTTTTTTTTTTTTTATCTTTATGCTTTTTTTTCTCCCTCATCATTTTCGTTGCTCTTTGAATGAGATTTTGTAAGATTTTTTTTTTTCAAATTCTATTTCATTGTTATAAATGTTTTGTTTTTTTTAAATTTTCTCATCTTTTATACGTTTGTGTTTTGGTTTATCTATTTTTGTGTTTTCAGTTTTATTTTTCATTTTTTTTTTAAAACAGCAACATGTTTTGTTACCTTGAAATATTTTTAGTTGATTTTAACTCATTTGCTTCTTTCTTTCTTTCTTTCTTTCTTTCTTTCTTTCTTTTTAATGCCCTTCTTTCTTCATTTCTTTCTAATGCCTTTCTTTCTTTCTTTCTTTCTTTCTTTCTTTCTTTCTTTCTGATGCCTTTCTTTCTTTCTTTCTTTCTTTCTTTCTTTCTTTCTTTCTTTCTTTCTTTCTAATGCCTTACTTTCTTTCTTTCTTTCTTTCTTTCTTTCTTATGCCCTTCTTTCTTTCTTTCTTTCTTTCTTTTTAATGCCCTTCTTTCTTCATTTCTTTCTAATGCCTTTCTTTCTTTCTTTCTTTCTTTCTTTCTTTCTTTCTTTCTTTCTTTCTAATGCCTTTCTTTCTTTCTTTCTTTCTTTCTTTCTTTCTTTCTTTCTTTCTTTCTTTCTAATGCCTTTCTTTCTTTCTTTCTTTCTTTCTTTCTTTCTTTCTTTCTTTCTTTCTAATGCCCTTCTTTCTTTCTTTCTTTCTTTCTTTCTTTTTTTGCATTCATTTTCATTCAATCTTTACCCTCATTCACTTTTCTTCCCCCCCATTCACTTTCTTTGTTCTCTTATTCACTTTTTTTTCATTCTCTTTGAATCATTCATTTTTTAACTCATTCACTTTGTTTTTCCCTCATTCACTAACATTTTCCTCTCATTCACTTTCTTTCCATTCTCCTCCTTCACTTTCTTTCCGTTTCATTTACTTTCTACTTTCCTCATTCAATCTCTTTTTTCTCTCTTTCTTTATCTATGTCTTTTCTCTCATTAATTTTCTTTCTTTCTTTTCCCTTTTTTTCTTTATTCACGTTTTTTTCTCGCACACTTTTTTCCTCATTCATTTTCTTTCTCTCTTTTTTTCTCTTATTTATTTTTTCATTCATTTTCTGTTTCCCACACTCACATTCATTTTCCTTCATTCAATTCCTTATTTTCTTGTTGATTTTCTTTCTTTATTTTCGCTTATCCTCTTTCTTTTCCCTCTCTCATTTTATTTTTTCTTTATTTCTTCCTTCCTGTTTCACTCATTCGTTTTCTTTTCTCCTTATCTACCTTCTTTATTTATTTTCCCTCGATTCTCTTTCTTTTTACCTTATTCATTCATTCATTTCTTTCTTTCTTTCTTTCTTTCTTTCTTTCTTTCTTTAATTTAATTCTGTTTCATTTTTCCCAATTCACTTTGTTTCCTTCAGTCAGTTATTTTCTTTCCTTTTATTCACTTTCATTCATTTTTTCCTCATTCACTTTCTTTTCCTTTCATTTACCTTCTTTTTCTTCTCATTTTCTTTCTTTCTATGTACTTCATCCATTTTCTTTTTTGTATTTATTCTTTTCCTCATTCACTTTCCTTTTCTCATTCATTTCTTTTTTCTTCATTCACTTTCTTTTTTTTTCTATAATTCTTTTTTTCATTCACTTTCTTTTTCATCATCCATTTCTTTTTTCTTCGTTCAGTTTCCTTCTTCCTCATTCACTTTCTTTCATTTCATTTATTCCCTTTGTTCATTTCTGTTTTTCTTACCCCCTTCATTTGGTTGATTTCTTTCTTTCTTTCTTTCTTTCTTTCTTTCTTTCTTTCTTTCTTTCTTTCTCCACTTCTTTCCCAAAAACAATTACCCGATTCCATCCGATTAATCACACAGCGAAATGGAAATTTCTTGCCACATTCAACATCCCATTTGTTGCTTGTTTTCATGATCTTTTTAAAACAAAAACCCTAGCAATTACCACCGCCACTACAACCAGCTCCAAATATCTCATTTTCAACGACGCTTTCCCATCATGCCTTTTGGTCGACACTGCAAACATTTATACACCTATTACAATTTACTTAGTGATATTTTTTCTTAGTATTATTTATGTAACGAGAAGAACTAGTCTTTTGGCTTTTTTAATTCTCACCTTTCATTTTGCTGTCACTCATTTGATATGGCGGTCTTCGCCATGATTGTTGTGACGTAATCACAGGTTGGAACCAAGTGGCATTGTCGTAAATTATTATCTAGACGACTTAAGATTCCTGTCAAATTACAGATTTGTCCAAGATTGTTATTTTCACATAAGATAAAAACGTAAGGACGGTTTGTTATTAAATAAGACATAAAAGAAGAGACCATCCCGAAGAGGACAGTGGACTATTTGTTATGACTATTTGAGATAGAAAGAGATTTTACACTTTATCCATCAATCATCTTCACACACACACACACACACACACACACACAAACATATGTGTGTGTGTGTGTGTGTGTGTGTGTGTGGAGGTGCTCGTGGTGTAATGGTTATCGTCGTAGGAAATGGACACGGCGACATGAGTTCAAATCCTGGACGAGACTGACTGCATTTCACATAGCACTAATACCCTTGGTATGAATCCAATTATTCTCCCTCCAGCTATGGGTAAATAGTAGGGCAGATTAGATTCTTCAGCCTTGGTGGGGCAACTAGTCTAGGAGAAGGAAAACTCTGAAATCAAACCTGTTAAACTCCGCTTAAAAATTGACCTTGTGTTATATCCTGCCCGAGCGGAGGGGTTGGTATATATATATATATATATATATATATATATATCATATTCGGCACGAGCAGAATGTGATACAATGTCAATTTTTAGTGGAATTTAACAGGTTTGAATACCAAGTGTGCTCTTTTATTTATTCATAGCAGACTCTAACCTCTGTACAAGGATAAGACTCTCATTACCTACCCCCCATGTGTATCCTATGTATGATATTAAACTGCATCTGATGGTGAGGCTCCAATTCTGGGGAGTGTAGAGTATTCCTTCATTGACTTTACTTGAAGAGAGTGGTTATTCATTTTAGGACCCTATCGGTGGGCCAAATAGATCTGTTTAAAAATGAGTCGTGTTCGATAGGACCATGTGCAAAAATTAACTCTTGGGGTAAAACTGCATAAAAAATGTAAATATAATCAAGTGAATGCTATTCCCTAATAGGCATGAAATAACCCCAGACGGATTGACATGCTCTTAAAAACGATTAAATATTCATTAGTAATCCATGGTGATATAGATGCATTTTTGAGGAAGATCCATTATATGAAGAATTTTGAATGAATTCAAAATGACATTATTCACTTCGGAGCACCTCTCCGCCTCCCAGCAAAAGAAATCGTTGCAAATTTGATTGGAAATCGCTTTATTCTCGTAGAGAAATTTCAAGTGCATTGCTTTAATAGAATAGTAGAATGTAAACTTTTCATAAGGGTATTAACGCTATGTGAAATTTAAACAGCCTCGTTCACGAAGTGCAAAGTACTCCTTCATTGCCATTATTCCCGGATCCATTCTGACCGGGAGTGGTTGTACCGGTTTGAGGTTTATCTATGGGCCAAATAGATCTATTAAAAAAATTATTCGGATTCAACCGATAGAACTTTGCGTAAAGAAACAACTACACAAAAAATGTAAATATGAACGTACAATAAACGCGATTCCCTAACCTCTGAGCTTAAAATAACCCCACACAAGTTGACATGCTGTTAAAATCAATAAATCATAAAATTTTCAGTCTCTTCATGGGGGAATCCAGTGGCTTAAGGGATCGTCAAGTCAATAAAGCATCATAGGGCGTTGACCCTAGTGCAGAAGTTACTGTATATGGATGTGTGTGTGTAGCATGCGTCATGCCTTTATATTGATAGTTAAATGGTTATTTGATGAGTCTGTCGATTGTAGAATGATTTTTAAAATGCTAAAGAGCCAAATTGAATAATGGGGGTAATGGTGGCCAGAAGTGCTGATCGATGATTAGGAATTAAACTTATAAAATAGGAAAAACAGTTGAAAGACTTGAATCTAAGATATTTGATTTAAAACGTGATGGAATTTGGACACAAGGGATAAAGATTTGTTTCAGATGGTTCAAAGCAGATAGAGTTGAAAAATGCTCAATTATAGACACTGATAAAAACTAAGCTGTGAACCGGGGGCACTGACATACTGCTTATAGATGTAAAAAGTTATGATTTCGGGGAAAAACAAGCCATGAAATTCATTGACTTTTTTTGACAACAGGTTTATGAAAATATGAAAATAGTTCCAATCGTAGGAAGGCGTCGTTAGTTTTGCTTTGAAACTTGACCGAGTCAGTTTCGATTGGAAATGTGCCGTGTTATTTTCGGTTTGGGATTTACCGAGTCAGTTTTTCTTCAGGATTTGTCGAGGAAATTTCGCTTCGGGACTTTGCCGAGGCTATTTCACTTCGGGACTTTGCCGAGGCAATTTCGCTTCGGGACTTTGCCGAGGCAATTTCGCTTCGGGACTTTGCTAAGATCACTTCGTAGAAATATTATCATTTCTATTTTTTATAAAGTAAACCTTTGTTATAGCAACCGCTGTCTTTATGAATACGTTTCAGATACACATGTTGAATTTTGGAATAAGAAACACGTATCGGACTCAACCTGTAAAGTAATTCATATCTACCAACCCCTCCGCTCGGGCAGGATATGACACAAGGTCAATTTTTAAGCGGAGTTTAACAGGTTTGATTTCAGAGTTTTCCTTCTCCAACACTAGTTGCCTTACCAAGGCTAAAGAACCCAGTCTGTCCTACTATTTACTCATAGCTGGAGGGAGAATAATTGGATTCATACCTTTCCCAAGTGTATTAGTGCTATGTGAAATGCAATCAACCTGTAAAATAATCACTGATTGGAAACATGTGGCACTGTTGTAAATTATTATTCAGTCGACTAAGGTTCCTTGTCAAATTACATATTTGTCCAACATTGTTATTATCAGATATAAGGTATAAACGTAGAGACGGTTTATTATTAAATAAGACAGAAAACAAGAGACCTTTCCGAAGCGGACTGTTAAATATTTGTCAGAGTTTTTTGAGATTGAAAGTAATTTTACAGGTTTCCCAACAACCATCTCCACACACACACACACATACATACACACACACAGACACACACACACTCAAACACACTCGTACACATACATACATAAACATATATTTACCCACCACTCCACGATGAGAACGGTGCGACACAAAATCAATTTTTTTCATTGGCGTACAGCTGGTTTCAATTTACGTCTCTTTAAATATAAATAAACAGTATTACATCATTATCCCCAAAATATCTATCTATCTATCTATCTGGAGAGAGAGAGAGAGAGAGAGAGAGAGAGAGAGAGAGAGAGAGAGAGAGAGAGAGAGAGAGTGTGTGTGTGTGTGTGTGTGTGTGTAAAGAAATCATAACAATTTCTTTTCCTGAATCAGAATAGGTCTCAGTACTGGCAAATTGAGGAAGAAGAAATAAACGTTTACTCATAAAGAGGTAAATAAACATTGATTCATAATAATAATAATAATAATAATATATATATATATATATATATATATTAACCTCTGCCTCAGCACGAGCAGGATGCGATACAAGATCCATTTTTGCGCAAAGCTTAACAGGTTTGAACAGTTTTCCTTCTCCTAGGCTGGTTGCCATACCAAAGTTAAAGAGCCCTGTCTGCTCTACTATTTACTCATAACGGGAGGGAGAATATTTGGATTCTTACCTTACCGAAGGGTATCAACGCAAAAGGAAAGGCAAACACCTCGTCCAAGAACTGAACTCGGGCCACCGTATCCATTTCCTATGGCGATAACCAGTACACCGCACACACACACACACACACACACACACACGCACACACATACACACGCACATGTCTGTATATTTACCCAACCCCTCTGGAACGAGCAGGGTTTGACACAAGGTCAATTTTCTAAAGCAGAGTACTGCTGCTTTATATTAGATTTTTTCTTGTTTCTCCTAGACTGGTTCCCCTACCAAGGGTAAAAAACCTGGTTTGCGCAACAGTGGGGTGGGAAGAGGAGAAGAGATGGATTCATGCCTTTCCACAGAGTATTAAGCAAGGTAAAATGCAAAGAACCTCGCTCAGGATTTGAAATCTGATCGTCGATTCCAATTCCTATGATGATGACCGGTGCGTGAAGCGTTTAATGGTATATCAATCTTCGTATATGTACGCTCATATTTATTCATGTTTATGCGTTTGTGTGAAAAAATCGACACAAACTTGCTTAAATAAATGTTATTTATTTGTTATTTCGAATTATTAGAGATGAATTTAATGAAAGTTTTATGCAGTCTCAATTTTCGATATTTCGGCAATTGATGGAATGGGCTCAGACCATCCATAAGTGTTCAAAATTCCGAGGTTTTGTCTCGTCCCAATCACTGACCTACGCCACTGAGAAGAATTAAATCAATTGACGAATGAACTGAATTCTATGATCGTCTCAAGGAATATTCAATGTCTATCAGAAATTGCAAGTTTATAGATTATTTGATAGATAGATAGGAACATGTAAGTTGACTGAACGTAGTCAAGGGAGACCCGAAGGTTCCCTTTTTGAATAGCTACTACACTGAGGTATAGAGGAGGGCACTACTCCTTTCCTAGAATTGCTCCACTTACCCTTGATCGTTACCTTATAATGATGTATTAAAAATGGGGGCATCAAGTACCTTTTTTGTGACTTTGGTATTACTCGATCTGGGATTAAACACAGGTCTCCTGGACCTTTGCCGAACACTCTAACCATTCTACTAATGAGCCGGTCAATATAACTTATATATATAACCAATACATATATATATATATATATATATATATATATATATAACCAATACATACATACATATATATATATATATATATATATATATATATATATATATTTCTTTAAGAAAAAACAACGAAACCAATCACAAAGGATTATAAATTTATTTCCATCCTGTTACACATTTTTGAAATTTTTATCAAAAAGATCTGAAGAAGTCCTGTTAATTTTTTTCGTGTTTTTGGAAATTTCAAAAATGCGTAACAGGATGGAAATAAATTTATAATCCTTTGTGATTGGTTTCGTTGTTTTTTCTTAAAGAAATTATTGCTCTGTATTATTGGTACATTGAGCTCTTTACCAGGAAAATTTAAATATTCATTCATGAATAATTTCTTGTCCTGATGGAATTACTCCCTACTCCGGTTTAACTGGACTAAGTATACTATATATATATATATATATATTATCTTCAGTGGGATTATATATTTACCAGATGCTAATGAAGCTGGCTCCAGACGTTTATTCACGTATGGAGTTTTTAGGGAATTGGTGTTCGAATGTGGTCCCTAGCCAAATTTGTGTTTGAATTCCGAGTTTTCTTTCTCCTTTGTCCTTTGCCATAGCAAAGTCAAAGAACCCGACCGGCCCTACTATTCACTCATAGATGAAGGGATTTGTTTTGGTTTTCTTTTGTTTAATGGTATATCAATCTTCGTAGGTTATTTAATGCTAAAGCTATCCTTTTAGAACAGTAGCGGTACTGTTTAACTCTTAGCTGGGAGGATAAGGGGTCCATACTTTTCCCAAAGGAATTTGTCCTAAAACCAACGTAATAGCGCAACTGGCGTTCGAACTCGCTAACTTCTATTCCGCACTCCAACCATATCACCACGAGAACCCCATCGGATTAAATGGATTCATTCATATCCTAAAGGCATTAGCACGAACGAGAGTGAAAACACAAACAGCCTCGTCCAGTATTTGAACCCGTGTCATCGAGTCCATTTTCTTCGAGGATAACGGTTAGGCCACGCGTCTTATCATGAAATAGATAGATTAGGCTTTAAATGAACTCTTCTGGCTAGTGGAAAAAAATAGCGTTTCTGCACTAGTCATGTCGTTATCTTAATCATGTCGTTATCTTAATCATGAGTTATCTGAAGAAAGCTAAGAAAAACTGTTGAATTAGATCTGATAATATAAATGGAGTAAAGCAAATAAAAAAAAAAGAAGCTGACGAGAAAATTGATCGTGTGATTTTAAATTGTCCACAGTTGCTGAATAAAAGTCTGTAATCATTTATTTGTGGAAGAAAAATTAGAGTAAACGCTGTTTTTTTTACTCTCGATAGAGGCACGACCGTTTGGACGGAAATCAAACCGGAAATGAATGTGTGAACACGGGAAAAAGTGTTTGGTACGCTACTGTATAAGTTTAGAATTATAAAAGCTTAACACAGAGAGAGAGAGAGAGAGAGAGAGAGAGAGAGAGAATATATATATATATACAAGGTTCGTCTGAAAAGTAACAGGACTGTGTGTGCTGTGTAAGCTACGGTCGAAAGACAAAGAAACGGATGGTGTCATAACAGAATATCTTGAGAGTATATAAATGTAATCTTAGCTTTCTGCAGCCATTACATTTTTTTGACATTCTTTTGTTTACACTGAGAAATGATAAAAAAGCCTGAAATTTTTGGCCTAGTTGGAGGAAAATTCCCACACAAGCACTTGAAATACTTCAGCAAATGTCTGAAGAAAATATGATGTTACGCACACGTGTTTTTGAATGGCATAAAGGTTCAAAGAAAGGTACGAAGATGTGAAAGATGACCCAATATGAGGGGGGCTTCAACAAGCAGAATTGTGGTTGACGTCGAGCGAGTAAGGCTGTGAGTGTGTGGTGAATTTCGATAAATTGTTTGTTATACAAATCCTATTACTTTCAAGACACACATTGCATATATATATATATATATATATATATATATATATATATATATATATATATATATATATAAGTGGATCATTAAATAAGTTTCCAGACTTTTTTCGTATGGTCACATTAATTGATAGTACACACATGAAACTCTAGTCTCCTTCGAAATAATCTCCTCCGGTTGCAATGTACTTGTACCGTTACAACAACTTCTGGAAGGCCCCATGAAAGTCCTCTTGTGGAGCAAGGTCTAGACTATAGGGAGGATGATGAACTGTCTTGATGCCCATCTTGGTCAAATAGTCGGTGACAAGGATGAAGTTGTGGACTGGTGTATTGCCCTGGTGGAAATGCCACTGAGCCGATTTGAAGAGTGCTGGCCTCTTCCTACGGAATCTCTTGCTGAACTCCCTTAAAACCTTAACGTAGTAACCCTAACCCTAAGTCTAACCCTAACATTTTGGCCTATCAACTCTGGTGTATTGACTTCCTTACTCCTCCCACACCTCTCATCATCCCTCACAGACTCCCTGCCTTACTCGAATCTCTTATGCCACTCAAAAACTGACACTCGATTCATGGAAGATAGTCGAAAAGTAGTCTGAAGCATTCCATACGTTTTTGTGGCATTTTTCCAAGTTTAAAACAGAATTTTATTGCATATCCTTCTTCTAAAGTGTCAGATTGCATTTCTGAAATTCACCAGCTGTGACAATAAAGCTTTAGTAGGGTGTATTCTAATTGCTGATGTAGCTGTTCATTTGAACCTGAAATCATCATTGGTCAGTCATCTCATAAGATGTATAGCAATAACATGCTGAATTTTCAAGAGTCTACGACAATTTTAAATGCTTGTACAAAAAAGTCTGGAAACATATTGAATGCACCACGTATATATATCCATCTATCTATCTATACTTATATATACTCTTACTCTGTAATATTGGTATTAAATTCATATAAATATAAATGATCCTTAGCGTAATGTGCATAGGCGTAAGGAATAAAATTGACGACTCAAATTCAGAAACAGGACAAAGCTATTTGCATTTCGATTCACATTAATACACTGAGTAATTGATATTGACTTGATGACTTCTTTGACATCTGTCGATACAGCTGCGAAAGCCGGACACTGGGAACAAAAATAACAAGGAATACACCTGGTACCTAAAGTAAACAGGGCGTAGGTACTCTCGGCGGAAATATCGTGTAAATTGCGTGGGTGGCATGCTAGAAATAAACGTGATCACGTGCTTTGTGTAAACGGCAGGCAGGAGGTGTGTCCACGAGAAGTTGTGTGTGGGTCCGGGATATAATATAACTAGGAAGGTTTTGATTTGCTGAAGAAAACTGAAGAGGTTTCACCGAAGATTCGTACCTTGGCCCCTGAGTGTGTAGCTCAGCCGTCTTCCATCCTCTCTCACTTTACTCATCCGTTCAATTCGGGTAATAAAAGAAGAAGAAAAGAACCTGATTAAAATTTTATACATCAAAGTTCTTTTTCTGCTATACAACATTAAAAAGGTATAAATCTATCTCTTCTTCACCAGCTATTAGTTAAATAGTAGGGTAGTCTGATCTCTTTAGCTTTGGTTAGGTAACCAGTATAAGAGAAGGAAAACTGTGATTTCAAAATTGACTTTGTGGATATATATAAATATATATATATATAACAATCTGTCACGTGGTCTACCAATGAGGGGAGAGAAATAAGAAATTTCCCCTACCCCTCCGTGTTTGAATTAACAAGCCGCCAAAGACTGACCGTTAAAAGAGGAATAAGGGATGTAGGTCAATTCCTCGCGACCGAAGTAACAAATCCAGGTCAGAATGAAAGCCAAGAGATGTTGCACTCTGTGACCGGATGGATAAAGAAGGGGGTATAGGGACATATAGTAGTCCGAATGAATCGCTTGACAGGGTGAAGGAAGAAGAAAGAGACCAGGTGATTGGCCAGAACCCTAAAGTGGAAGTAGCAACCTTTTTTCGTCAGCGGAAATAGGAATGAAGAATTTAGTTTTCATGACAGAGGTCTCCGTGAGAGGACGGGATCTGATGTCAAACTGTCGCCGAAATTCCGGGGAAAAGCGGAAAGAATCTTGGACAAGAAGATATTAGATGCCCTCAAGCCAAGCTGTATAAAATCCCTCTAGCCCGTAAAAGAGAAAATATTCTCAGAAGGAACCCATCGAAAAGCTAAGTAAACCTTAAGACTGTTTTCTCCCTCCACCCTTCCCAAGTATTGCAATTACATACTCTCTCTCTCTCAATTTAAAGAAGGAAGAAAGAAAAGAAAACGGAAGAAGGACATTTGTATTTTGATATTATCTGCTGATAATATAGCCAACACGTTAAATATGTGTGTCCGCATGTATTAAAAACCTTGTTATATTTTATATCTTTCCTCGCGTCGAAATTTATTCATTGTGTTGTCTGCCTATCAAGTTGTCTTTTGCATGTTCCTTTTCAGCTTCATTCACCTCAATTTATTCTCGCTAAATGTCCTATTCGCCTTTAAAAATATTACATGGGAAATTGAAATTGTCGACTACGATCAATAATAATATCATATCTAAACCTAGAGGCCCATATCTTCCATTATCCTAGGGGTAGGAAGAGGTAGTGGCCTGGTGGGTGTGTGTGTAACGTGAAATTTGGAAACCCCTTGCCACGGCGGTCAGTCTAGCCCCAAATTAACCCCCACATTATCTGCCAGTTCCCCATGTGCCCGAAGAGGGAATCTTAACTGGAACTTATTTTGCGAGGGATCAAGTGCCAGACTGCCCCGATTTAACACGTGCAAAAAATAAACTCCCGTCTTGTGATAAATATTATAAGCCGCGTCACAAATCCAATTCAAATGACATCGCAAGATAACATTCGACCCTATCACCATCTGACACCGTATGTCACTGTTTAATAACGACAGATACTGCCCGATAACTTTAGATAACCACCCGATGCAGCTTGACACTGTCAGACACAATCTGATACTCCTTTACACTGTGTGAGAGAGCGAGACGATACCTGATATCATTTAATACTTCCTTGACACTGTTCGATACTGTCTGAATCAACCGATACAACACGACTGGCCCCATACAGCCCGACAGAGATTGACACTTCACTGTGGCGCCACCCGACACAGCTCAAAATCACCCGACGCTGCCTTACACTGTCTGACACCATCGGACATTGTTTGACACTAACAAGATTTTCCCAAACATCTTGATACTTTCTGACACTGTTTGACGTCGCCTGATTACCGCCCGACACAGATGGATACCTCCTGACACTGTCTTATTCTACCTGACAAAGATCGACACAGCAATCTTCAGCACTTCACTGTAATCTACTTAATATCGCTCAATACCGCCTGATATAGTCTTATACTGCTAGACACCGCCCGACATTGACAGCCTGACAGACTAGCATAGCCTAACACTGACCGACACTGCCTGAAACCTCACCGCCCGACACAGTCCGACATTACTCATTAGTTTTTATCTAAACCCATGAGGTGTAAACAAAAGTTCCTAACACTTACTTTGAATTCTAAAAGTGTACATTGAAAAATTATCACTCGAATGATAATATAACGTTTTTAAAAAGCTGTCGGGCGGTAATTAGTATCACCAGTGATAGTTTTGATACATACAGGGAACAAAAAAAAGTCATGTGGTTAAGAGAAGACATAACAAATTGCCATAAACAATTTAAAAAAAAAGCTGAATTGCATTTAAAATGTTTGGAATGACTAAAAAAACGGATGTGGTGGAGGTGCTGTGTGCGTTGAGTGGCGATGGAGTGGGGGTGGGGAGAATGAGCGAGAATGAGATAAAAAACGGGATCTGGTTTTCTCTCAGCCCAAATAGCAATCAAATGGCTGCGTGTTGCTTTGAAATTGGCCCAAGGGAAGGAACTTGTCGAGACACTATTGCTGGATCATCAATCGTTTCTACAAAATCGACTTTAAATGGAGAAGGTTTTTTTCAGCGTGATGGAAAAGAAGGAGTTAAAGTATTTATCTTCTCTCTCTACCACTAATAGAATATGACACAAGGTCAATTTTTTAGTGGAAGTTCTCTCGCAGACAAATGCACAGTTGAGAGTAGTGCTAAAAAATTGCTTGGTCTTCATCGGCATTTGAACCCGCCTGGGAGGCACCTTAGACATAAGACAATGAATCTGAACTTTACCTTTTAGACGAAGGGGTAGGTGCTGCCTCGGGGGACGGCACCCTGATTCCAAACTTTTGAATATATATGCAAGAACCGAACTTTGTGAGGTTACAATATATCAAGAAGAGAAGTTGAAGGGATAAGAAAGTAATGAAATCCTAAGATAGAGAACAAGAAAAGATGAGGCTCCAATTCTGGAATGCGGAATGTGGAGTACCGATTAATTGCCATTACTCCCAGTTCCACTCTGATACGGAGGATTTGTTCCCGTCAGGGTCACATCAATAGGTCAAACAGATCTGCTCAATTTTCTTTTATATTTGATAGGAATACTTGAAATTATATAGCTGTAAATTACTTGTATTGCAGTTATTTGAAGTCATAACAGTTGACTGTGGATCCTTATCATTAGTTATTTGACACTTATTAGTTATTTAACACTAAGTGTTAAGTCGGAATACTTGAAACCATACAACTGTGTTCAAATTTATATCGGATAGAAATATTTGATATCATATGATTGTATGCAAAAAAGAAAAAAATCTCCGAAGAAAAAACAGCACAGAAATGTAAATATGAATGTGCAATGAACGCAATTCACTAACCTCTTGACATAGAATAACCCTAAACAGGTTGATATACTGTTAAAGTACGTCCATAAAATAATGAAGATAGATGATAATGAAATGAAGAAGAAGAAGAAGAAGAAGAAGAAGAAGAAGAAGAAGAAGAAGAAGAAGAAGAAGAAGAAACGGCTGATGAACTTTGCTTCATTGAGGACTTCGATATATACATACATATCTATATATATATAGTGAGAGAGAGAGAGAAAGAGACAGATAGACAGACAGACAGACAGAGAAAGATACTATGAGAGGCCGAGACAGAAATATGAAGAGATAAACAGGAAGCATTGCATCATTAAGAAAAGATCGACAGACATACACACGCTTGCATACACACATACGCACACATATGCACACATAGATCGATAGATAGATTGATGTGACTTAAGACGTTAACCCAATCTATCGCGACTACGCAAATGAAATGCAAGAAGTGGGATAGAATCATACTTGGCCTGAACAATCTCGCCCGCTAAACAACTCAATCCACGTTGTGTTTTTTGTAGTAAAGACTACACGGCCGCCGGTTTTTGGTTAAAACCGTATAGGTTACGAGTAATCTTTGCAAAGGAAAGAAAAAAAGGAAAATAAACCAAACCTGACAATAGTATCGTACGGGAACTCCTCCCCCATATAACTGTGCAAATTATGTGTATTAAAAATATCTAGGTTTGGTTTCTTTGTTTAATGGCATATCAACCTTTGTAGGTTATTTAATGCCAAAGCTATTCTCCTAGAAGAACAGTAGTGGTGCTATTTAACCCATAGCTGGGAGGATAAGTAGGTTCATACCTTTCCCAAGGGTATTTGCCCGAAAGTGAACGTAATAGCGCGACTGGAGTACGAACTCGCATACTACAATTCCGCAGTCCATCGCTTTAACCATTACACCTCGAGGACACCCCCAAATATTTAGGGAAAGTTCCCTTGGCTAAAATGCTGGATTGCAGTCTCGAAGTAAGCGAGTTCGAACTCCAGTTGCGCTATTATATTCCCTTTCGAACTAATATCATTGGGAAAGGTATGAAGGTATGAGTTAAATTATATCACTACTCTTTTACTTCAAGGATGGGTTTGGCATTAAATAATTTTCAAAGGTTGATGTGCCATGAATCAAAGAAACTAAGCTAAACTAACAGTAATCACTTGAAGCTGTAATTGTTTACAACTGCTTAATTACTTGAAAGAAGACTGAATTCGGCTGTCTCTAACCAACTAACGACAGACAGACACAGAAACCAACCATCAACCAACCATTATAATACGGAAGGTGATCTAAAAACGTAGTGTAACTTAGAATTGGTACACATCTACAAGCATGGAAGTACTTAGTGAAGGGTCGAACTCATTGCAAATTGGTCTGCCAGACAAGGTATCCAACCGCTTGTAACCATTTGGTTTAAATTTTTGATACCGAAGATGGAAAAATATCTGTGGCGATCCAAATCTTGGTTTCTTACCCTGCGTAGATAAATATATCAGCTATTGAATTATATTTTTACCAGTGAACGTATTTGTATTTTTTTTATGTAGATAAACTTGGTATCTGACCTAGTCAAGGCAGTAGCACAAGCTAAAATTCAGAAAAAATATTAGAGGGTTTGATGGGAAGTAATTGTATGAGAAAAGGGTTAAAAGGTTTTCTTAGGTGAACGGCGAAAGTAGAGGGAAATATGTATATTAGTTGAAGGAAAATAGGAAACATTTTTGAAGACGTGAAATACTATGATGAATAAGAACTAGTTTTGATTGCAAGATGAATATAAATAGACTGAGATAGATAGATAAATAAAAACAAGTTGAGATAGATACATAGATATGAATAGGATGAGATTGATTGAAAAATAGATATTCCATAGAAAAAGGCTGAGATAAATAGATCGATGGATTGATAGATAAATAAATAAATTAGCTTAATTTTTTTACGGTACATCAACTCCTGGATTACATAATGGGTTATCTAGGCTGAGATAGATAAGAGGAAGCTGTGATAGATAGATAGATAGATTAGCTTTGTTTTAACGGCACCTCAACTACTAAATGGATTATTTAGTCTGAGATAGATAAGAATAAGCTGTGATAGATAGATAGATAGATAAGCTTTGTTTTAACGGCACCTCAACTACTAAATGGATTATTTAGTCTGAGATAGATAAGAATAAGCTGTGATAGATAGATAGATAGATAAGCTTTGTTTTAACGGCACCTCAACTACTAAATGGATTATTTAGTCTGAGATAGATAAGAATAAGCTGTGATAGATAGATAGATAGATTAGCTTTGTTTTAACGGCACCTCAACTACTTAATGGATTATTTAGTCTGAGATAGATAAGAATAAGCTGTGATAGATAGATAGATAGATAAGCTTTGTTTTAACGGCACCTCAACTACTTAACGGATTATTTAGTCTGAGATAGATAAGAATAAGCTGTGATAGATAGATAGATAGATAGATAGATAAGCTTTGTTTTAACGGCACCTCAACTACTTAATGGGTTAATTAATCTGTGATAGATAAGAGAAAGCTGTGATAGATAGATAGATTAGCTTTGTTTTAACGGCACCTCAACTACTTAATGGGTTAATTAATCTGTGATAGATAAGAGAAAGCTGTGATAGATAGATAGATAGATAGATAGATAGATAGATTAGCTTTGTTTTAACGGCACCTCAACTACTTAATGGGTTAATTAATCTGAGATAGATAAGAGGAAGCTGTGATAGATAGATAGATAGATAGATAGATAAGCTTTGTTTAAAAGGCACCTCAACTACTTAATGGATTATTTAGTCTGAGATAGATAAGAATAAGCTGTGATAGATAGATAGATAGATTAGCTTTGTTTTAACGGCACCTCAACTACTTAATGGGTTAATTAATCTGAGATAGATAAGAATAAGCTGTGATAGATAGATAGATAGATTAGCTTTGTTTTAACGGCACCTCAACTACTTAATGGATTATTTAGTCTGAGATAGATTAGAAGATGCTGTGATTGACTGATCGATTGATATGAATAAACTGAAATTGATAGATTGTTATATAGATAGTTAAGAACAAACTGAAATAGAAAAGGTTCAGTTTGGTTTATTTTTTTAACAGTACCTCAACTCCTTATGGGTTACTTAATGCCGAAATTTGACCAATTTCTAAATGTTTGATTGAAATCAGGACTTTATTTTCAGTTCTCATCTTTTGTTAAAATTGTTTTTTATCCCCACCGTTATATGATATCGAATATGCCGTTAAACAAATAAACGTGGCGTAATGGTTATCGTCGTAGGAAATGGACACTGTGACACGTGTTCAAATCCTGGACGAGGCTAATTGAATTTCACATAGCACTAATACCCTTGGGAAAGGTATGAATCCAATTATTCTCCCTCCAGCTATGGGTAAATAGTAGGGCAGACTGGGTTCTTCAGCCTTGGTGAGGCAACTAGTCTAGGAGAAGGAAAACTCTGAATTCAAATCTATTAAACTCCGCTTAAAAATTGACCTTGTGTCATATCCTGTCCGAGCGGAGGGGTTGGTAAATATGGTTAAACAAATAAACCAATCTCACCGAGGGTGATACACATGTTTTACGTTGCTTACAGTAACTGCTGTTACGAAGTGTGGGCCAGTTGCTTGGGGGCTGTAGAATACACTGACTGCATCTCTGTAGAGGTGAAAGACTCCTTAAATGAGTGTCCTGTTAATGACACTAAATAATGCTGGAGCTTTGGGGAATGCAGAGTACCTCTTCATTGCGATCGTTCTCCGGTCCACTCTGACCCGGACTGGTAGCACCTGATAGGGTCATATCTATGAACTAAATAGAAGTAAACTGTGTACTTATCCTAAACTGAATTCTTTGAAGTAGAACTGTTTTGATATTTGATCTGTGTACTTATGTTAACATGAATTGTTCGAAATAGAATTGTTTGTGCGTATAAAATGGATTTGGCATTAAATAATCTGATTGATATGCCATAAAACCAAACCAAACCAAACCAAACCGTTTTGAAGTGATCTCCTATCGAAGTACTAAGAGTCTAATCGTCGCATAACTTTGACGGTTTGGTTTGATTTTATAGCATATCAACCTGTTTATGGCATACCAAATCATGTTTTTACGCATGTACTAAATATATGATTTGTCAACACATTTTGTAGATACACACAGTTAAATTATGAAACAGTTATATTTCTAACAATTCAATCTAGCATAAGTGATTTGTTTGCACACAGTTTAAATGTCAAACAGTTCTAATCGACCCATTAATAGGGCTCTATCAGGTGCTGACACTCCGGGTCAGAGTGGACCTGGAAGTGATGGTAATGAAGGGGTACTCTGCACTTCCCAAAGCTTCAGTATTACTAAGGCCTTTCCATCAGACTGTTTAATGTTATATCCGGGACACACATTGGGGTGGGATCTTACCCTTCGACTGAGATGCAGTCAGTGTATTCAACAGCCCTAATCGACTGGGCTTATGATCTGACCGGAACCGTGGCTTTCAGTTTGACTTGACTGTAAATTCAAGCTATCGGAGTGTTGTTTATAGTGTGCCACATTAAAGTTGTTTAATTCATTTTAAATTCTTTACAGTTGTCCGTCTTTTCAAATTTTCTCTCATTCAGTTTCAAACGGATTAATGCAATATTGTCGTTTAATCCGTTTGTGTTGACTCGACTGTTCATAGTTTAATTAGACAGCCAAAACCTGCGCATATGTTTAAAGTCAGTTTAACTTTTGGCGAGCATTAACGACGACATACGTGTTCCTTGAGTGAATTCCTTCAGAGTGACTTTGGGTAGTCCATTTGGCGTAATGGTTAATGTGCTGGGCTGTGGCTTTAAAGTATGTATTTAAACCCCCAGCACGAGCATGGTGTAAGATAAGGTCACTTCTTAAAGCAGTTTGATATCAGAGTTTTTCTTCTCCTAGACCGGTTGCCAAACCAGGGTTAAAGAGCCCAGTTTGCCCTATTATTTACTCATAGCTGGGGAGAAAACTAAGAATCTCCTTATACCCAAGGTATGGGTTAAATAGTACCATTTCTGTTCTTCTAAATGGCATCGGCATTAAATAACCCACTAATGCTTATATGCCATAAAACAAAGAGACCAAACCAAAATTCATGGTGACTTTCTTTTTTTAGTATAGAAGTCAGTTGTATATATATACATTATAAGAGTGTTGGTTGTCACTAAATCACTTTGTGGGTATGTGTCGAACCAAGTGCAAGATATATATATATACACATATATATATAGATAGTCATCCACAGACAGACTGTTTCGTTCTATCAGAACTCTTCAGTGTGGCTAGACACGCAGGATGCTCGAAGCCGGAATCGAAACCCGTCCAACTTTACGATAGACTAAGGCTTCAGACCTCACGGCCACAAGCGGACTACGTTGGCTAAGGGAATTTTAAGGTATTTTTTTTATTTTTAGCAACAGCAGCAGCAGCCTTTGTTTAGATTTTTTTTTTTAATACCCTATCGGCTACCAGAGTGCTCAATTCTTACGAAGAGCTTTGCATTACGCTATATATATAAAATGCTACAGTAAATAACAAAGCCCAATTGTTATGATTCAGTAAGCAATTGGCGCATTTGACGTACGCATGCAAGAAAGACAAATTGTGATATATATATCTGAACACCTTTGCTACGAGTAGGATGTTATACAAGATCAATCTTTAAGTGGAGTAAAGTCGGTTTTTGAACTTTTTTATCCCTTTCTATGACTGGTTGTCTAACCAAGGTTAAACAGCCCCAACTGTCCTACTATTTACCCATAGCTGAGAGGGGCGTAGAGAAGGACTCGTGTCTTTCCGAGGGCATTAGCATATAGTGAACCGTGAACAGCCTCGTCCAGGTTTTGAAATCAAATCGCTGATTTCATTTCTTACGATGATAACCGTTGCGCTGAGCACGCCTCACTGGTGATGTTGACTGGAGGTCGCCCTCTTTGCAATACATTTTTATAATCCTTCTGATCCTACACCGTACTAGCCCGCCAACGCCAGATGCAGAAGATACACTTCCTCACCCCCTAACAGAATTCCGCCGCAACATGATTCACTGTTTGTAGACAGCCATTCTGAGTTAAATCTTTCATCTGACCTTCGGAGACGTCGTTCAGGAGAATCGGTGGACAGCTGAAAGCGTGACTCATCACTCCAGAGAACACGCTCAAACCATTTAGTGGACATAAAAGGGATTAAAATTTGAGCGGTCTTTTTGTTTTGTTTTGTGGACAGCGACATTTTCTTTGCACGTCAGTTTTCACTAAAAAACAGCTTCATTCATTTCCCCCATCACAAAACTGATTCTTTTAATCCTCAGGACTATTTTACTATTGTTTTACCATCTATCTATCTATCTATCTATCTATCTCGTCTGTTCATATCTATCTTAGTTCATGTGTATCATAGTCTGTTCTTATCTACATAGTTCCATTCATGGTTTTCTTTCTTTGTAATCATTTCTTTCTTTCTTTCTTTCTTTCTTTCTTTCTTTCTTTCTCGCTCGCTCGCTCGCATACCCAGTCTCTCTATCTAGGGAAATAAAACATTAAAATCCATCGTTGTTCTATCAACACTGGTTTCACCATTTTAAAGTCCTGATGAAGGTTCATTAAAACCAAAATATTTTAACATTGACTTTCCTTCGTTATAAATTCATCGTTTGGATTACTTTGTTTTTCTAATCTATCTATCTATCTATCTATCTATCTATCTATCTATCTATCTTAGTCTGTCCATATCTACTAAGTAACCTTTAAGGATCTGTTTTTTTTTTTTGCAATCTATCTATCTATCTATCTATCTATCTATCTATCTATCTATCTAATGCAAAGCAAAGCAAACCAAAGATGGAACCCTAACAGTTACTATCACTCCAGGTTAGAGGGGACTTTGGAGTAATGGCAATGAAGAGATACTTCAAACTTCCCAGAGTTACGGAACTGGAACCTCCTCATCAGACTATTTAATATCTTACCCAGTACATTCCTTCCTTTTCGTTGGCTTTGGGGTGGAGTTCTTCCACCTCTGAATAGAAGCGTATTCTAAGCCCCACCGAGGTATTGGTCTTGTGTTTGTGACTCATATTACTGGCAATGAACCGAACTGGTCCTGTCCAGTCAACAGGAGCTGTAGAATACACCGACTGCTTCTCTGTAGAGGGGTAGGACCCCCCCCCCCAACGAGTGTCCTAGATAAAATACTAAACATCTGACGGTGAGTTTCTTGTAATGCCCGAGCTTTGGAGAATGCCGAGTACCACTTCATTGCCATCGTTCTCAGGTCCACACTGGCTCGGAGTGATAGCACCTGATAGGGTCCTATCTATTGGTTGAATAGAACTAAACAGAGTACTTATGCTAAACTGAATTGCTTGAAATGGAACCGTTTTTGACATTTAGACTGTGTACTTATGCTAGACTGAATTGTTTGAAATGGAACTCTTTATATGTATAAACGCGGCCATTGGTCTAATAAGTAGAGTGTTTGTCAATGGTCCGGAAGACCGGGGTTCAATCTAAGTTCGAGTCATTCCAAAGACTCAAAAATGGTACTTTATGCCGCCTTGCTAAACACTAAGCATAATAAGGTAATGATCAAGGGTAAAGTGGAGCAATCCAGGGAATGGACTAGTGCCCTCCCCTACACCTTATTGTAGTAGCTATTGAAAAGGGAGCCTTCTGGTCACCCTCGACTAAGATCACCAACTTTACTTTTTACTTTTATATGTATAAAAATGGATTTGGCTTTAAATAACCCACAGTAGTTTAAATGCCGAATCAAAACTGGTTGGTATATTTCTCAAATACCTTTTTTCTTTACAAATGTGATTCCTCTGTTTATTTCTATTGAATGAATCGGCAGAAATTTTGCAGTGACAATGGAAGAAGCACAAACAAATGAACTGAATAATCTTTAAAAAATGTTGGAATGAAATTAATATTATATTAACCGTTTATCTATTGCATTAGGGTCAAATAATCTCACAATCAGACACGAAGGCTGAAAATCATATTCTGCCACACTTTCACGCTAGAATATAATGTTTCAAATTTATGAATTATACAAATACAGCAAACATCTTTGCCACGAGACCAGTCGGCTGGGGGTGGGGCTGTAGAATACAACGACGGCTGAGGGGTTATAACTCCCCTTCCAAACGAGTGTCCTGGATATGACAGTAAACAATCTGATGGTGACGCTCCAGTAATGCTGGAGCTTTGGGGAATGTGGAGTACCCCTTCATTACCATTGCTCCCAGGTCCACTCTGGCTCGGAGTGGTAGCTTCTAATAGGGTCCTGCCTATGGGTCGAATAGAATTGTTTGACATTTAAACAGTATGCAAATAAATGACATGCTAAATTGAATTGTTTGAAATAGAACTGTTTGAGTATTTAACTGTGTATATAAAAATGTGTTTACAAATCATATTTGATATATATGTAAAAACAGGATTTGGCATTAAATAACCTACAATGGTTGATATGCCATAAAACCCAATCACATCAAACCAAATCTTCTTTGCCACAGAATTTTCATCAAATTGCTCATCTCTATTAATAGAATATTTTTATGAAAAATGGTGATATAATATTCGCTATTCGCATCAAAACTTAATCAATTTTTCATTGGGAAAGATATAAACCCCCTTATCCCTCCAGCTATGGGTTAACTAGTATCACTGCTGTTCTTCTTCAAGGAAGGCTTTGGCATTAAATAGCTCATGAAGTTTGATATGCCTTTACATCAAACCAAGATTGATATACATTTACATGAATGGAAGGTTGATATACATTTACACCAAACTAAGGTTTTTATGCCTTTCCATAAAGAAGGCTGATTTGTCTTTGCATGAAATGAAGGTTGATATGGCTTTACATCAAAGCAAAGTTGATATGTCTTATATCAAAGCAATGTTGATATGCCTTGACATCAAACCAAGGTTGGTATGCCTTTATAACAAACGAAGGTTTATACACCTTTACACCAAACCAAGGTTGATTAGCCTGTTCACCAAACCAAAGCATAATTAGTTTTTAGAATAATATAGTGTATTTCTTACAAGTTATTTGGTTTTATGACATGTCAACCCTTGTTGCTTTATTATGTGACAAAGTCATTTTTTTAAAATTTTGTTTCGTAAGTAATTATGTAATGACAAGAACTAATCAGGTATAAACAATTACAGGTTCAAGTAACTATTCTTGATACAAATAGCTTGAGTACAGTTTCAAGGAGGGGTTGACCCTATGGCGTAGTGACTAATGTGCTGATCTGCAACATGGTATTACGATCACTTTCAGACTAATTCCTTTGAGAAAGGCATGAACCCCCCATCCCCTACCTCTAGGTAAACTAGTACCGCTACAATACTTCTACAAAGATGACTTTGGTATTAAATAACCTAAGAAGGTTTATATACCATTAAACAAAGAAACCAATTCAAACCAAACCAAATTAGTTATATGGTTTCAAGCATTCTTATCCAATACAAAATATTTTAAAAAGATCTAT